>MNCI01033152.1:239052-252999 GCA_015680685.1 Gnetum montanum
GGTTTATGAATCAAGTAGATCATCCCTAGTTTATACAGCTTCAATTGACTCCAAACATTAATGCCATCTCCCCAAACCTTAGCTAGAGTTCTTGGTACTCTCAAAACTTAGTAAAATTGATAAAATGATGCAAAAAATTGGTTACAACCCATGACTATGCTATAGAAACCTAGTGACTACATTGGCCTAGCATAGTCACAAAGTTTATGGAAAGAATTGATCATGGAAACCATTCTAGACCTCTAAGACTATACTTCAGAGCCTTAACACCTCCTCAAGGCCTCTATTATCCTAAGAATATTTATTAACAACAAAAAAACCTTGTAAAAACACATGAAAATCCATTTCTAAAGTGTGACTATGCTAGGAATGGGGTGACTACATTGGGTAGTGTAGTCACAGTAGGTGCCTAGTGTAGTTCATTTGAAACTTTTAAATGAAACACTTACAAAACAAAATTCACTTCTAGAGACCTTAGGACCATGGTAGACTAAAAATAGAAGTAAGATTTCATCATTTCCCACTTTAAAACACATGTCCCAATTGTGAGTATGCTAGGCCAACATAGTCACAGTAGGTGCCTAGTGCAGTCCACTTAAAATCCTGAAACAATTCATTTCCCACTTTTAACTTACCTCTTGAGAGCCTCAAAACCTAGCAAGACTTAAAAATAAGATAGGACTTGTTACTTTTTCTCTTTTGGAATAGTTTCCAACCCCAATTGTGTTGGGGAGGTTGTGGCTACATTGGGACAACATAGTCACTAGCCTTGCCTAGGGTAGTCCATTCAAAATTGATAAAAAATTGTAATAAAGAACTCAGATCCACTTTTGGCAAATCCTAGAATGTCCTCAGAGCCTATTTGATCTTAAAGCTTACCACTTTTTCCATTTTGGACATTTCCCAAACCCAACTATATTGGGAAGGATGTGACTACACTAGGCCAGTGTAGTCACTGGTGTTGCCTAGTGTAGTCCTCGTAAAACTAGCCAAAAGTTGCCACAGATTGCTCAAAATTCAATTTTGGAAGTCTTGGGACCCTCCTAGAGAAAATTTTGGCAACAAAACCCAATATTTTCCATCTTCAAAACTCAAATTATACTACCAACTGATGTGATTATGTTGGACCAATGTACTCACTAGTGTTGCCTAATGTAGTCCATGTTTTGTACCCTAAAACAACTCAAATTCAATCGGTAGAACACCATTTCCAACTATAGGACCTTATCGGAGCACATTGGGACTATTAGATCTTAGACTTAAGCTAAAATTCAACATTTTTCATGTCAAATTTTATGACTATACTAACAACTGTTACAACTACATTGGGCTAGCATAGTCCCTAGTGTTGGCTAGCATAGTAAGCTTGGAATTGCCAAAAATACCTCAGAAACTACCAAAATCGGCTTCCAAAAAGATCCTGAACCTTGCTAGAGCATGTTCCAACCTTGAAACCTTGGGAAATGAGCCAAAATTCATCTTCTTTCCACCATTTTTCTAGTCAAATCCCTCAACTACATTTGGAACTACATTCAGAGTGTAGTCATAGGGCATTTGAACACCTAATGTCCTAAGAAATCATCAAAATTGACAATTTTGGCACTAAAACCCTATCTAATAGCACCAGTGATCCTGGAAGCCCACCCGAATAGTTTATTGAGCTTAGAAACTAGTTAAAATCAATTTCCAATTCATGACTAGACTGAGGAAGCCTATGACTATGCTAGCCTAGTGTAGTCATAGTAGGGAGGGAAAATGTGACAAGAACAATCAACCGTATACCACTCAAAATGGCCTAGATATGGCCTAGAATGACCCAAACTCTACCCCACATAACCTAGCTATAATTCCATTGTGTTTCAGCCCTAGAAATTCCATTAACTCATTTATTCCCTATGACTATGCTGGAGCCTACTAGCCTAGTGTAGTCACCTCTAGAAACATGCTTTTTAGCCTTCTAGAAAGTTAAAATAATGCCAAAACTTGTAAATCATTAATACCCAACCCCTATGCTAGCTGTTTGGACCATTGGGAGTCCAAAATTGATCATATTAAGCCTAGGAAATTGTCCCTAGATGTTGACTATGTTGGAGAGTGCATGACTACACTTGGCTAGCATAGTCACCAGTAGGGCCCATCACCATCATAGTCACAAGAAAATTTGTTAATTTTAGCTCAAAACAACTCTAGAATGACCCTCTCATGTGTTCAGATTCTCTTAGCACACAATGTACCCTCATACCATGGCCTGCTAAGGCCTAAAACTAGCAAAATCTAACCTTGTTTGACAATACTGTCCAAGTTTTATCACATGTATTCCATTTTGATGGATTTAACCTTGTTTCATAGTATTTTGACTTATTTTGACCTTATTATGCATTATTGGCCTTCAATACTATCAATTGTCCTCATCTAGCCTTTGCATCATGTTAGTTTCATCAAATGTATCATTCAGTTCTCTATTATGATCTAGGTTGACCCTTGTTTAGCCTTTGACTATTGTTAAGCGATGAGGTTTGACCATCTCTCACCATTATTTGATATCATGTAACTATGGCCTACCAAGATCTTAAACTATTTACATGGCATGCCAAGGCCTTAAACTAGCAACATGTAACCTTAGTTGATCATTTTTAGGCTTATCTCTTACATTTTTATGATATCTCAACTTGTTTTAATCTTTATTTATCCTTATTTGATCTTTGTTAAATCTTATTGATCTCCACCTATATTTCATGGCTTGGGTTGATCTTGTTTTCATTTTGTTTGACATTGGAATGTCATGTGTATTTTATACCATTTTAGGATTATTTACTTATTTTTACCTAGATGCCACTTAATGTGCTTATGATTGATGTGCATGATTAGAGTATGGATACTTGGAATCAAATCAGTTTACCTCTAAATCAAAGTGGATCCCACAGTGATGATGAATGATGAATTGATACTAATTGCCTAGATCTTGAGCCCAGGAGTCTTACTAATTATATAAATTTTATAGAAAAACCTCTAAAATGGCTTGAAGACCTAGTTAAGACCCTTGACCTTGAAGCTAGCGACATTACCTGAAGACTCTCTAGTTGAGGTTCTTGTCATGACACATAGTGGTGAGGAGAAAACCTTGAAACCAAGTTCCTCACTAGAACTTCAAAAGGCTCAATACATCACCAAGGTCCTACAAGATAACATTAAGACATTTCCCTTGTCATATGAAGATATGCTAGTTCTAGACCCACACCTAGTACAACATGACATCATACTTGATTCTAGCATTAGATTAAAGTAAAAGGCTCATAAGATTAGACATGATTTAGCCTTGGTAATTTGTGATGAAATCACAAAATTATACCAAGTTGGTTTAATTAGAGTTTTTGATTACATAGAATAGTTGTCCAACATAGTAGTAGTTCCTAGGAAGAATGGGAATATATGTATTTGCATATATTTCTAAGACCTATATAAGGAAACCATCAAGGATGACTTTCCTTTTCCTAGTATTGACCAACTTATCAACACTATGGCTAGGCATGTCTTATTATCCTTTATGGATGGGTTCTTAGGATATAACTAGATTAGGGTTAACCCAAAGCATCAATTGAGTATGACCTTCATGACCCCTTAGGGTACCTTTTATTATACCATGATGTCCTTTGTCCTAACAAATGCATGAGTAACCTGACAAAAAGCTATGACTTATATATTTAGTGATTATATGCTAGGTTTGCTCAACAATTACATAGATGATATAGCCATTAAGTCCAAAGTGGCCAAAAATCATACACATGACCTTGACCTTGTGTTAAAACAATGTCTCAAATATGAGCTTAGGATTAATCCCAAAGACTATGTCTTTGGCATTGAAACTAGTAAGATGCCTGGTTTGTAGCATCTAATGCAGGAATATGTATTGATCCTAATAATGTTAAGACCATATCCAACTTGGTAGTGCCCACTAACCTTAAATAGCTTTGTGGATTGCAAGGAAGATTATAATTTATTTGTAGGTTTATCACTAGGCTTATAGATAAGTTATAACTCATGGAATACTTGCTTAAGAAAGGAGTCCACTATGAGTGAATGGCTCAATGCCAAGAGCCTTTAAAAATCTTATGTAAGAGTTGGCACAACTATCGATAGTCTATTCTATGTAGGAGGATAAACCATTTTACATCTATCTTACTATCTTAGATGTGTCTATTACCTCTCTACTCTGTAAAAAATTTGATGATGGAGTAGAAATGCCAATATACTACCTGAGTCATGCATTAGTTGCTTATGAGATACAATACACTAAAGTGGATAAGTATTATTTAGCACTAGTATTCTCATTGAAGAAGTGGAGATACTACCTCTTTAGAAGCTATGTTAGTGTCATTTGTAATGATAACATGCATAGATCCATAATCACAAATATCTATGAAAGTAGCCACATAGCCCATTGGAAAGCCATAATAGTAGAGTTTGACCTTCATTACATTTCTCAATCCTCAACTAACAATCAAGCTATAGTTGTACAACTCACTGTTTCATTGGTAGAAGACCATGGGACCATAGACCTTGATTTTTAAGGTGAACACATCAACATTCTTAGCAATGTACTTGAGGGCTATGAGGAAATTATGCACTTTGACAAAGCTTCAATTGCCCATGGGGCTAGTATTACTACCATCATAACATTTTTATCTAGTGAAAGCCTATGCTTTGCTTATCATTTTGAATTTTTATGTACTAACAACGTAGCAGAGTATGAGAGTTTGATCAGAGGGATGATGGTAGCTCTTGACTAAGGAATTAAATGCTTAATGATCAAAGATGATTCATAACTTGTAGTAAACCAAATAATCAAGGGTTATGCATATAAAGCCAAACATTTACAACATTACTGTGACCTATAAAGAAAACTAATATAAAAATTTATAGACATTGATATCCAACATGTACCCCTAACCAAGAACATGCTAGTCAATGCCATTTTAACCTTAGCTCTTAGTGTGACATTAGATATGTTTAGCAAGTTTCCCATCTTGACTATGGACTATGCCATTCCCATCACATAGAAACTAAGGATAAATTTGTAGCTATAATGCATAATGCTCTTGTAAAGAAGTGGTATGATGATACCAAGTTTTATCTTATGCATGGTGAATCTTCTTAGGGATTGATTGCTACTTAAAGTGACATTGTATGTAACTAATCAAAGTAGTATGCCATTGTAGGTGATAATGTGTTATGTTGACGATCCTATGATGGCATATTGTTAGTGTGCTTGGGTAAGATTGAAGCCTGAAAAATCCTAGAGCAAGTTCAAAAGGGTGTATGTGAGGACATATAAGACCTAGATCCATGGCCACTAAGATTATATGGTTATATTATTACTAGCCCTATATGGAAAGCAACCACTTGTAGAAGGTTAAAACTTGTGACATGTCCTAATAACATAGTAATCTCATATATGTATTGACAACTAAGTTACATACCACTTAGATAACTTAGCCATTTCAACGGTGGGGTTTGGATATCACTGTACCTATAACACCTAAGTCTTTTGGAGGGTAGAGTTTCATCATCAGTGCAATTGAATACTTCACAAAGTGGGTTGAATCTATTCCCTTAAGAAAGACAACATATGAACAAGTCTATAGATCTAGACAACATTGTGGCCCATTTTGGCATACCTATGAATATAGTTAGAGAAAACAAACCATGGTTTAATAGCCAAGAAATTTTTTTTTTCATGACCCAGGCATTAAGCATTCTTTCTCATTAGTGAATTACCCTAAAGCCAATGGACAAGTTGAAGAATACCATCATCCACTTTCTAAAAAATATGTTGAACAATAGTAAATGCAAGTGGCATGAGTAGCTTGTCCATGCACTTTGGGCTTATTGGACAACCTATCAAACCATAATAGATGTAACCCTGTACAACATTATTTATGCTTTTGAAGATATTTTACCTATGGAATGGTAGGTACGACCAATCTAAGTATTCCTATTGGACTTTATTAATGATGAACATAACAAGGAGCTATGTGCCATGGACTTGGACTTAGTGGAGAAGAAACGTGTATGAATGCTTGCTCACATTAAGCAACATCAAGAGAGGCAAAAATGGCTACACCATCATAATCTGAACAAACACAAGATCAAGGAGGGAGAACTGGTCTTCAAAGTTATTTGTTAGCATGCGGACAAATTCTCAGCCAAGTAGGAAGGACCTTTCTTAATCACTAAGGCCTATGACAACATAGCATTTAGGATAGTGGACACGAATGGAAAGGAGTTGGCCAATCTATTTAGTCATTCCTATCTAAAGCCCTACTACATGTAGCCTATGAAGACCAAAAATCTAAATTATTAACCAATAACAAGTGAGCCTGTATGACCTCATTTTTGCATAACAAATGAACTATGACTATTTATAACATTGGTGACATAGGATAGCATGGTTTGTTGATCATTCTACATGGCCTTATGCATTATGTTATAACAACAAGATCTTTTAGTTTTGTTTTTCTATTCTCTCAGAGTTGTGCTTGTAGGATGAAGCCTAGAGTCATCATGGAGGTCAAATTCATTATTGTAGTAAGTCATCATATGACCATGACGTGCAAGATTTTTTGAGTTTGTCCTATCATGCCAAGAGTGTTTGATCCACATAATTATAATTATAATTATCACTCCTTGAACCTAATCCCATAACTTGGTCATAACCTTCCTTACCCTTGGGTAATAATGATGACATATGTTTGACACTTATGCATTATGTCCATTTGACATCTTCTTCATCATACTCCACCATCAAGTCCATTGAGTGTAACACATCTTAGCCAATGGAAAAAGCATATCAGAGCCAACCTTGATAATGAAACCCAAGTAAGGTCTCATCCCAACAAAAAAAAAAAACCAAATGGGTAAGAAAATTATCAAGAATACAAATGGCCAATGATGTCCAAAAAGATAAATCAGTGGCTTCAAATGTGCAAAGGGAGGAGCCTAATGGTAAAAAAAAAATCTTGGAGTGAGGTGTTGTTCCTCAAACACATTGTAGAGTGACCAACACTTCAAAAGATGAAGTGCCAAGAACATAATAATTAAACAAAGTATCATTGCCACAAATGTAATCATGATGTCAACATTTGGAATTCATTGTTAATCCTTGTGATCATCTTCCTATCACCAATGATAGCCCTTACCATAACCTTATCCTATCATCATCACAAGCACTCTTTAACATGGTTCGATACTATTGAATCAAGAGTAGAGAGAGAATGTTGGTGATGGACTTGCAATGATGTTTTGTATTCTTTATTGATGTCTTTTAGTTCAATCTTGCAAACACCAACAAAGAGGGAAGAATGAAACACCACAAAAAATTTCATGTTTGTAACCTTCATTTCCCAACATGAGGTAGAGTTTTATTGTAAATGTAAGATTTGTAGTCCATGAGCTACAATCTTGCATACATTGGATTTGGAGCTGAAAAATGCCTTAAAATTCACTTTTGTGTCACTTCCCAAGTGAAAAAAGGTATCTCATGTCTATATTTGGGCTTGAAAAGGCTAAAAATGCTTTGGAACTGGCCAAAATTAGCATTTTCATGGGTTTTCCAAAGGGTATAGTCTCAACTACGTTGGAGCCATCTACCCCCTAGGGTGTAGATGGAATATATGGTATTTTCCATTTCCAGCCCAATGTAGTCACCACAAAACATAGTGTAGGTGCAATGTTGGAACTGTTGGGATCTTCCATTTTGGAACTAATGACATACTTGATTTCAAGATTGATGACATATTTTATTTTGGTATTGGTAACATATTCCATTTCCATTTCCAATTCCATTTTTCCAACAATAGCTAATGTAGTCACCCCAAGTCTTTAGTAGTTGCACCATGGCCGATGGAATAACCAACATTTTCCAACAATAGAATAAGTAGTATTTCTTAGAAATGGAATAGATTACATTTCTGAACATTGGAATATACAACATTTCCTAGCATTAGAACAATGGAATATGTAGAATTTTCCAAACATCAAAATTGATGACATGTTCTTGCAACTTCAGCATAGTGAGGATGATGCCAGTGTAGTCATGAAAGTCTATTTACTATTTATAGTAAGCGGATGGGTTTTGACAGCTACAGTGTATTTCAAAATTACTATAAATAGCAACTATGTTGAGATTGGATGACCATTGACATCTGAAAATTGACACCAATCTCTTGGGAATCAGAATAGTAGTGTGCAAGTTCCAAATTAGCGATCCCATACCTATATAATCCAAATGTAGACACTTTATTTTGGCTCCCAAATTTTGAGCATTTTCCATATTTTTTGGCATTTTTCATAACCTAGAGACCTTACAACCTTGTAACCCCCTTTGGAGTAGAAACTAGTACCCACACTAGGCATAGTGGCTCCCATGTGATATCATTGCAACAAATGTGGAACATCCATAAGTGATAACATTTTTTGATCCTGTTGGAAACTAGTGTAGAGTTACCAGAAACTAGAGCTAGGAAGCAACTAGATAGTGGAGTTTAAAGTGTAGGCCATAGGCTCTAATAGACTTCAAGCTCCTTCAAGCAACTTCTTGTGCATTTAGCACAAAAATATGTACTTCTTTTGAACCTACTACTTTATTTTTAAATTGCAATAAAGTTTGATGAGTGGCGAGGTACCCCTACATTCAACCATACGAAACGAGCGTAGCACGCGCAATCCGATCGAACTCCGTAGACTAAGTGCCTCCACGCTCCATGGAACACTTGGGGTTAATTATTCGTTTTCTTTCCAGACTTACTTGTAGTTGTCACGGTGTATGGTTAAGTAAGTCTGAGGTATATGATTTTTATATCTTTTTATGTTTTTCTCCTATGCTATCAAGGTGAAGGGTTGAGAAACTAACTAACTCTAACTAATGACTAAGTCTACATTACCTAGCATCAGCATCCGTTTCCACTTACTATACACACCCTAAACTAATGCAACCGTGACTAACAAACACTAATCATTACTGGGATCACCACGCGTAACGCATGTGCTCGAAGTGTTCTTACCGAGGCACCTAACTAGGAGGAAAGGGTTGAGGAAGCTATCTAGCCTAAGTGTGATGAGCGGCTGATTCCTTGACTAACCGTACACATCTGGAACTACCACTAGGATTACCAAGTGTAGATCCTAGATACACCACTGGGTTACCAAGTAGTCACACAAGATGCTCGTAATCAAGTCGTACTCATACCACATGTGATGAGTAGCTGATTCCTTGACTAACCGTACACATCCTTAGATGCTCGTAATCAAGTCGTACTCATACCGCATTCTAGGAGTTTAAGGGTGAGAGAGAAAAAAATAAATAAATCCTATTCCATGCACTGCAAGGTTTATCTGGAAAGCTCGTATTTATTGTCGTACACAACTTGTGTTCAGGTACAAGGTTGCTCGAATAAAGATCTGTTCACTTTGGGACTCCTACTGTGGGCACATGGAAAATATTCTATCTCTAGAGTGATCAAACTGCCAGAGTTTCCCTACTTCTAAACTAGGATGGGAAATAAGGGGATTGTCGCCTCTTATTTATAGATATGGCGGTGGACCACGATATTGGTCTTGCTCCTTGCATAGCTGCTTCAACATTGCTCCATTCCAAGTGTTTACTCCAAATTTGGTCTATTGTTGTATGATCGCCATCTGCACACACAACATAGTCTTATATTAGCAAGGGTAAATGAATTTCAATGTAGTTAATACCTTGCTTTGGTGTAAGTTCATTGGCTAGGTTGTGGTATGGCTGATATGGATCAGGAGATATATTAGTGATTACTACCGAAGGTGTAGGGGTTAGTAAGAAAATCAAAAAATTTGAGGCTAGGAGAAAATCAAAGAAAATCGGGCCCCATACCCCCATGACTAATCGTGAACCTCCAATAGTGTTAGAATGGAGAAAGAAAGGAGTAATAAAGATAGATAAAAAGGGACAACTATGGCATAGATGAAATGGATGTCAAGATGGAAATAAAAAAAATAAAATTAATTGCAAAATGTTAAGGAAAATAATTTAACTAATGCTCCAAATAGGAATGTTAGTGGGTCCTCCCCAAAGCAGGCTCATGCCGTTAATGCCCTGACAAACCCACATGCAAAGAGTCTATAGGCTCCGGGAATGTTATTTGGAACAAGAGTTAAAGTCTTAACCATAAGAATTTACCTAAAAGAAAACAATGCGTCAACCATAATATATATACTAATGATGCAACCGGCAATGAGGTGAACAATGGAGAGAAGGATGGAGAGAAGAGAATGGAATGGAATCCCAAGAACAAGGTGGTGTATAGTCCCTTGTGGAGTGCATGATTAATGTGACTTAGCAAATCCCATTCCAAGTTCGGCCTCAAACCAACCACATCTAGTGACTTCGCATCAATGCATTTGGCTAAACCATCCACTTTGATAACAAGGATGCCTCCTCCAAGAGCCACCACCATTCCGATGAAACAAAGGAGAGAATGGGAAGAAAGAAGGGCCTTAGTTAGAGGGAACATTTTTGGTTCCATAACTAGTGCTTGTAGCCCAAGTTTATTTTGTCTAAGGGGTGTGCTTTGAATTCTCACTTAGTCTTTTTTTGTTTCTATTTTTTTTTGAGTTTTGTGTTTTGTGTTTTTATGCGTGAGAACCACACCATGCAAAGACTTCTTATTTTTATTGTCTCAGCTTCCGATAATTCGGTAACATCAGAACGGTAAGAAAACTCAAAAAGAAAACATCCAAGCACCCAAGAGAACAGCCAACACAAAAGCATCAAGTTCCATTGAAGTCACACTTGTTTTAATCCTTCAGTCCTTCCTTTGTTTGAGAAATGCCCAGTCACCGATTCATTAAAGTTCTTATTAGAAGGGCATTGTACATTTCTAAGCTGAGAGAGACCATAGAAACTGGTGGATGAATGGATGAAGTGAACTCATTGCCTGCCATATCAAAAGAAACAACATTAGTATCAACATTGTGACTTGGTGATCACGTCATGATATCGCGTCTCTCCATGCGATATCGCGTACGCGATATCGCGGTCCGCTGCCATATCTATAAATAAGAGGTAGCACTCCCTTCATTTCCCAATCCTAGCAAGAAGTAGTAAAGCTCTGGCAGTTTGAACACTCCAGAGTTAGATTAATTTCCCATGTGCCCGCAGTAGGAGTCCTAGAGTGAACGGCTCTTTATTCGAGCAACTTTGTAACCTGAACACAAGTTGTGTACGGCAATAAAGATGAACTTGATTGGATAAACCTTGCAGTACATGGTTTTATTTTGTTATTATTTATTACTTTCCTAGTGCGCACGAGTACGACTTGATTACGAGCATCTATGGATGTGTACGGCTAATCAAGGAATCGGCTGCTCATCGCAACGCGTGAGTACGACTTGACTGTGAGCATTGTGACTACTTGGTAACCGAGTAGCATATTCTAGGATCTACGCTTGGTAATCCCAGTGGTAGTCCAATGTGTACGGCTAGTCAAGGAATCGACTACTCATCATTAGGCTAGAACGTGTGATACGTACGACTTGGCTACGAGCACCCACGGGTGTGTACGGCTAGCCAAGGAATCAGCTACTTATCACACTTAGGCTAAATCGGTGCCTCAGTATGACCACTTCGAGCACTTGCATTACGTGTGGTGATCCCAATAACGATTAGCGTTTGGTAGCCACAGTTGCATAGTTCAGGGTGTGTCCGGTAAGAGGGAACGGATGCTGACTCTAGTTAATTTAGACTTAGGACATTAGTTAGAGTTAGTTAGTTTCTCAACCCTTTCCCTCATAGCTTAGGAGATAAACTAAAAAATACCAAAAAAATCATATACCTCAGACTTGCTTAACCATACACCGTGACACATACAAGCAAGCCTAGGAAGACAACGAACGATTAACCCCAAGCGTTCCTTGTGGCGTTAAGGCATTTAGTCTGCGGAGTTCGACCGGATCGCGTGTACATACTCGTATTTGTATGGTTGAGTGTAGGGTTACCTTGCCACTCATCATTGGCGTCGTTTCTGGGGAACGAAGTGTTTTTTTGCCAATTGAACATAAGGGATATCACTCACATCATTGTGAGCTTTAACGAACCTTCGGGTTAATTAGTTAGTTAAGAACATAAATAATGGTAAAACAAGACACAATTAGGATGGATTCTTCTCATGAAATCAACTCACCTAAGGACAATACAGGAGACAGTCAGCATCATACGCATAACCTAGATAAGCCAGGTCCTAAACAATCCAAGGTCACATATACTCATCCTGATGAGTATGTCCCTGACTTTACTTTTATTCTCCATCAAGATGAACAACTGCAATGCAGAGATCTGCAAGGTAACATCGTATTACCCCCAGATAGATCTGCCCCTAACATGCTTTTCCATGCCTTAGCACAGATTGGCATGCAAGAACTATTCGCGGAATACGTTCTGGATGATTATGACATGAGGGATTATCATCCCACAAATGCCCAACATATTCAGGACCAAGGCAGGAGAGCCAACATTCACTATTGAAGGGCAAGGTCCCCCATGTCATTAGTGAAATAAGAGACGAGGAACCCCTCACAATGGGTTTCTTAGAAAATGATGTTCCTCCTCCTCACTCTGGTGAAGAGGTTAAGCATCAGGGTCGTCGATCAATTGTACATGCTACAGGCCCTGATCCCCATGAGCATGAATTGTTCACGGCAGGAACAACCACTCACACTAAGGACGGACACTTAGATCGTTACAACGATTGGGGCCGAAGCAGCCGAAGAGAAGGTAAGAAACATCGCCATGGTGATGGATTTCCTTCTTCTTCTCCTTCATCTCACCATTCACACTCTCCTTCCACATCTGGGCGCAACCATCGTGAGCATAACGGAGAGAGTAAAAATAAAAGGGAAGATGAAATACCTCGACAAGAAGGTCGAGAGGAGTTAGGACAAGGGCAGGGACGTAGGGAGAGTAGGGAACCACCACGAAGACATCATAGACGTCATGAAAGAGATGATCATGACGAGCCCCTACTCGCAACCCGAAGTATGCTTAACATAACAGAGGCAATTAGGATTCCCACAAGGCATTTAAAGGATAGTCGGATCAAGCGATTAGACATGAACAATATCTCACGATTTGAAGGGGGATACAATGCTAATCCACAAAATCATTTGCAGGCATTCCATGATGCCTTTGCCTTGCAGAATATTGATAACGAGTGGCAGAAGCTTAAGTTGTTCCCAAGGACACTCATTAAAGAAGCAGAGACCTGGTACCGGTCCTTAGAACCAGAAACCATCAGGAGGTGGAGTACGATGCTTGAATTGTTCAACAACAAATATCAAACGTACTCCAGGGTGTGCAACTTGCGTAAGCAGATCCAAGGCTGGAAACAAGGTGCTTATGAACCCTTGGATGTTGCCATGGCCCGTTACTATACACTGCTACATCGTTGCCCGGGCCATGGGTACGCTAAGTGGGATCAAATTTTCCACATCATGGATGGGCTAAGAAATGAAACAAGAAAAAATCTTGGGACTTACATCCAAGGGAGAATTTTCCAACTGAGAGCCCATGAGGTTGAAAGCTTATTAGAACAAGTAGCACAAGAAGAGGGTGAGCTATGGAAGAGAGAAAGTGCGGAAGAATACAACCACGATCCCTCCCTTCACAAGAAGGGAGTGAAATTTTGTGATGAGAAGGATGAGTCACCACTCGAAGAGTTGGTGAACCGAAAAACCTTGCCAATCCAAAAGTTAACAACAGAAATAGTGGCAAAGGTAGACGATGTATGGAGTTCCTTAGACTCTAAAATAGAAACAGTCTTGAAAATTGTAGAAGAGTCTAAGGTTGAGCAAAGTAGTGACAAAGGAAAGAAAAAGTGGAGAGATTTAAGCCCTGCACATAACAAGGGTAAGGGAAAAATC
>MNCI01033152.1:253181-293790 GCA_015680685.1 Gnetum montanum
CAGCCCATCAGACAGCATCAGCAATGAAAATACCCACAGTCATGGGGGATGCCATTGCCGAAACAGCAGTACCATTACCGGTAGCCCGATCCTTATGGATATTATGTGCAGCAGCTGATTTCTCCAAGTGACTCTATGGGTCACGCAACCCCCAACCGTCACTACCAAGCTCGGGAGTACTTCAGAAGGACTCCTTCTCCTCCGGGAGACACTCCATATCCACATCATCCTCCTAATCCAACCGCACCTCTTCCGCCTCAAGTAGTTCCCATAACACCTCCTGCTCCAACAATGCAAGGGGAACTTCCTCCTCAACCACAGAAATGAGCTATAAATATCCAACCTGCTGATGGTTCTAACAACGGTAAAAAGAGAAGACCTTACTTCAGAACCAAAAGCCTAGACAAACTCTCGCAACAACAAGCAGTTGAGGCCATGTACATGCCTCCACCATCTAACACTTCGGAGCACCCTTCAGTCCAAAGGAGTGTAACGCATACGGTTATCCTAACACATACCATAACTAACTGGATCAAGGTAGGCCACCTTCCCAAGAAACTAACTAACCCTGGGAGTCCCTTTATTTATTTGCAGATGGCTGGAAATGCACCACATCGAGCTCTTCTTGATTCAGGTTCCGAATTCAACCTAATTTTGCGAAAGATGTATCACACCTGGAACTTTCCACAACTTAAGAAGAGGAATATCCAACTAGATTTGGTGGACCAGTCCATCACGAGTCCCTTGGGATTGGTGGAGGATGTTATTACCACTGTGTGTGGTTGGTCCTACCCAGCAGATTTTCTAGTGATCGATGTTAACAACAACGAAGGGGACTTCCCAATTATAATGGGAAGGGCATGGCTAAGCACAGTAGATGCATGCCTTAGGATCCGTGATCTTTCCTTGGAAATCTCCAAGATAAACATATGTGGAAAGATCGAGAAGAGGATAGTTCCATGCATCACATACAGTGATTCATCGGGTGATGACATGGAGGAATTGTCTCCATGTAACAGGTGTGCCCAGGAAACTCTGCAACCAGGATGCCTGTATGTAGCAACCACACAAGAAGTAGTAGACACCCCGTGGTTGACAGCTTCTCATAAGAGCAAACAAATATGCATGGAACGAACTGAGGCAACTCATGCCAACAACCGTGGCATAGACACATTGGAACGTGAGCGTCGCCAACTTCCAACCCTGAATTTAAGATCATCAATTGGGAGAAGTTGGGCACTGCTTAGAAATTCAAATAGGCGCTCACTACTTCGGATCTCTCCCTCACAACTCAGTCATGGGGGAGATGGCCACCTATGCTAATCATATGGGGCCCTCAGTTCTTTTTCAGTTTTTGTTTTACACATTTTTGTTTTACAACGTTTTTGTTTTTCACATTTTTGTTTTACAATTTCTTTAACTTTTCTAATTTTTGTTTTACAAATTTCTTTAACTTTTCTTGTTTTTGTTTTACAACATCGTTATATTTTTCTATCTTTTTGTGTGTGTGTGTGTGTGTGTCATCCATCATGTAAATTCGTCACCCAATAAGTGTTCGGGCCGATGGGATGAACTGTTTTTCATTAATTGCTAATGTTTGGTTTTTACCTTTAAGTTACATTGTTGATACTAAGGTATGTTCTTTTGATATGGCAGGCAATGAGATCACTTCATCCATCCATCCATCAAGTCTATGGTTTCCCTTGGCTTGGAAATGTACAGTTCCCTTCCAATAAGAACTTTAACGAACTAGTGACTGGGCATTTCTCAAACTAAGGAAGGACTCAAGGATTTGCAAAGGGTGTGACTTCAAGGGAACTTGGTGCTCTTGTGTTGGTCATTCACTTGGGTGCTTGGTTGTTTTCTTCTTGAGTTTTCTTACCGTTCCGATGTTACCCATTCTTCGGAAGCTGAGATAATAAAAATAAAGAAGTCTTTGCATGGTGTGGTCCCCACGCATAAAAACATAAAACATGAAAAAAAAACCAAAGTGAGGATTCAAAGCACACCCCTTAGACGAAATAAAATTTGGGCTACAAGCACTAGTTATGGAACCGAAGTGTTCCCTCTAACTAAGGCCCTTCTAGCTTCCCATTCTCTCCTTTGTTTCGTCAGAATGATGGTGGCTCTTTGAAGATGCATCCTTGTTATCCAAGTGGATGATTTAGCCAAATGTATGGATGCGAAGTCACTGGAAGTGGTTGGGTTGAGCCCAGAGTTGGAATGAGATTCGCCAAGTCACATTAATCACAAAACACACAAGGGGCTGTACACCACCTTGTTCTTGGGATTCCATTCCACTTCTCTTCTTTTCATCCTTCTCTCTATTATTGACCTCATTGCCAGTTGTATCATTAGTGTATATACTTTGGTTGATGCATTGTTTTCCTTTTGGTAAATTCTTCTGGTTAAGACTTTAACTCTTGCTCCAAAGGACATTCCCAAAGCCTACGGACTCTGTGAATGTGGGATTGTCAGGGTATTCAGGGCATGAGCCTGCTTTGGGGAGGACCCACTGTCATTCCTATTTGGACCATTAGTTAACTTCTTTTCCTTAACATTTTGCAATTAATTTTCAGTTTTGTTCATTTCCATCTTAACATCCACTTCACTGATGCCATAGTTGTCCCTTTTTACCTATATTTCTTACTCCTTTTCTTTCTCCATTCTAACGCTACTGGAGGTTTACAATTAGTCATGGGGGTATAGGGCTTGCTTTTTTGATTTTTCTCCTAAGCCCTAAATTTTTTTGTTTTTCTTCCTATCCCCTACACCTTCGGTAGTCATAAGTAACATTTTCCCAGATCCATATCAGCCATACCACAACCTAGCCAATGAACCTAAACTGAAGCAAGGTATTATTTACTTAATGATTCAATTACCCTTGCTAATATATGATTGTGTTGTGTGTGCAAATGGCAATCATGCAACAATGGAATGGATCTGGAGCAAACACTTGGAATGGACAGCGATGAAGCCACTATACAAGGAGTAGAATGGATAATGAGCTTACGGATGAACAACGGAAGGCACAATCTAGGTGTTGGCAGTAGCAAGACTCTTCTCCCTTCTTCTCTTCTATTCTCTCTCCTCTTTTTTCTCAGCTACCAAATATGGCCTGATGTCATTGTAATAAGGTGTTCACCCTTGTTGTCATGAACACCAGTTGTGTCAAGTCTTGTAATAATGAACCGTTCACATGTCATTCCATTAGTTCCATTCCCCTCAATAATCTCATACCTACCTGATATCATTGTAAGGAACTTGAGGATGAGTTTTCATTTAGTTATGGGGGTTTGATGAGACGCAGATTGCACAAGCCGCGATATCGTGTACGCGGTATCACGGCCGCCACGATATCTCGTACGCGGTATCGCGGCCACCACGATATTGCATCCCCTGCGATATCGCGTATGCGATATTGCGTCTCTCCATGCGATATTGTGTACGCGATATTGCGGTCCACCACCATATCTATAAATAAGAGGTGACACTCCCTTCATTTCACAATCCTGGCTAGAAGTAGCGAAGCTCTGGCAGTTTGAACACTCCAGAGTTAGATTAATTTCTCATGTGCCCACAGTAGGAGTCCTAGAGTGAACGGCTCTTTATTCGAGCAACTTTGTAACCTGAACACAAGTTGTGTATGGTAATAAGGACGAACTTGATTGGATAAACCTTGCAGTACATGGTTTTGTTTTGTTGTTATTTATTGCTTTCCTAGTGCGCACGAGTATGACTTGATTACGAGCATCTATGGATGTGTACGGCTAATTAAGGAATCGGCTGCTCGTCGCAACGTGTAAGTACAACTTGACTACAAGCATTGTGATTGCTTGGTAACCTAGTAGCGTATTCCAGGATCTGCACTTGGTAATCCTAGTGGTAGTCCAATGTGTACGGCTGGTCAAGGAATCGACTACTCATCGTTAGGCTAGAACGTGTGATAAGTACGACTTGGCTACGAGCACCCACGGGTGTGTACGGCTAGCCAAGGAATCGGCTGCTTATCACACTTAGGCTAAATAGGTGCCTCAGTACGACCACTTCGAGCACTTGCGTTACGTGTGGTGATCCCAGTAACGATTAGCATTTGGTAGCCAGAGTTGCATAGTTCAGGGTGTGTCTGGTAAGTGGGAACAGATGCTGATGCTAGTTAATTTAGACATAGGACATTAGTTAGAGTTAGTTAGTTTCTCAACCCTTTCCCTCATAGCTTACGAGATAAACTGAAAAATACCAAAAAAATCATATACCTCAGACTTGCTTAACCATACACTGTGACACATACAAGCAAGCCTAGGAAGACAACGAACGATTAACCCCAAGCGTTCCTTGTGGCGTTAAGGCATATAGTCTGCGGAGTTCGACCGGATTGCGCGTACACACTTGTATTCGTATGGTTGAGTGTAGGGATACCTCACCACTCATCACTTGGGAAGGTGACCTACCTTGATCGAGTCGGTTACAGTATGCGTTAACATAATTGTATACATTAAGCTCTGTTGGACTAAAGGGTGTTTCGAAGTGTTAGATGGTGGAGGCGTGCACATGGGCTCAACCACTTGTTGTTGCAAGAGTTTGTCTGGGCTTTTGGTTCTGAAGAAGGGTCTTCTCTTTTTATAGCTGTCAGAACTAGCAGCAGGTTGAATATTTACAACTCTCGTAGCGTGACATTGTTGTGGTTGAGGAGGAAGTTCCCCTTGCATTATTGGAGTAGGAGGTGTTATGAGAACTACTTATGGAAGAGGTGCAGATGGATTTGGAGGATGTTGTGGGTATGGAGTGTCTCCCAGAGGAGAAGGAGTCCTTTTGAAGTACTCCCAAACTTGGTAGTGACGGTGGGAAGCTTTGTGACTTGTAGAGTCACTTGGAGAAATCAGCTGCTGCACATAATATCCATAAGGGTCAGGCTACCGGTAAGGGTACTGATGTTTCAGCAATGGCATCCCCCATGACTGTGAGTATTGCCGCTGCTGATGCTGTCCAATGGGTTGTGGTGGAGTTCCACTTGGATAATATGTTAATGGTTGGTGGAACTACCTTGGGTTACCCTGGGGATAAGGTAACCTATGGGGTGTTTGTCATTTGTTGAGTCTCAGGTTAAGCGCATACACCACAAACTCCTGTAGATGTGAGATGATGGGGCAACATCCCCTAGGATGGTCATAGTGGTAGATCTCACATCCACCATCATCATCTATGTTTGAAGCCACAACCACATCAGAGTTACTGATTTTCCCCTTACCCTTGTTATGTGCAGGGCCTAAATCTCTCCACTTTGTCTTACCTTTGTCACTACTTTGTTCAACCTTAGAATCTTCTAATATTTTTAAGATAGTTTCAATTTTAGAGTCTAAGGAACTCCATACGTCGTCTACCTTAGTCACTATTTCTATTGTTAACTTTCGAATTGGCAAAGTTTTCCTACTCACCAACTCTTCGATTGGTGACTCATCCTCTTCATCACAAAATTTCACTCCCTTCCTTCGAAGAGAGGGATCATGGTTGTATTCTTCTACACTTTCCCTTTTGCATAGCTCACCTTCTTCTTTTGCTACTTGTTCCAAAAAGCTATGTATTTCATGGGCTCTAAGTTGTAAGAGTCTCCCTTTGGCATAAGTCCCAAGGGTTTGTCTAGTTTCATGCCTTAGCCCATCCACGATGTGGCGAAGTTGATCCTGCTGTGCGTATCCATGGCCCGAGCAACAATGTAACAGTATGTAGTAGCGGGTCATGGCAGCATCCAAGGGTTCATGTGTACTTTACTTTTAGCCTTGGATCTACTTATGCAAATTAGACACTCGGGAGTACGTTTGATACTTATCGTTAAAGAGTTCTAGCATCGTACTCCACCTCCTGATGGTTTCTAGTTCTAAGGACCGGTACCAACTCTCTGCTTCCTTGATGAGTGTCCTTGGGAACAACTTAAGTTTTTGGCACTTATTTTCTATATTCTACAAGACATAGGAATCGTGGAATGCCTATAAATGATTTTGTGGATCTGCATTGTATCCCCCTTCAAATTGTGGGATATTATTCATGTCTAAACACCTAATCTGACTGTCTTTGAAATGCCTTGTGGGAATCCTAACAACCTCCATTATGTCAAGCATACTTTAGGTTGCGAGTAGGGGCTCATCATGATCATCTCTTTCATGATGCCTGTGATGTCTTCATTGTTCCCTACTCTCCCTACATTCATGCCCTTGTCCTCTCTCTTGTCTCTCTCATCGAGGTCTTTCATTTTTCTTACTTTTATCCTCTCCGTTATGCTCGTGCTGGTTGCACCCACATGTGTAAGGAGAGGGTGAGTGATGAGATGAAGAAGAAGAGAAAGGAGAACCATCATCATGACGATGCTTCCTACCTTCTCTTCTACTACTCTGGCCCCGATCATGATGATGATCTAAGTGCCTGTTCTTAGCATGAGTGGTTGTTCCCTCTGTGAACAGTTGGTGTTCACGGGCATCAGAACCAGGGTTATGTATTGTTGAGCATAGGTTCTGATACCCAACCTCCTCACCATCGTTAGGAGGGGGAACATCATTTGCTAAAGAACCCATTATAAGGGGTTCCTCATCTCCTATTTCACTAAGGACGTGCGGACCTTTGCCCTTCAACCATGTATGTTGACTCTCCTACCTTGATTCCCTCATACGTTGTGCTTCTATGGGATGAAAATCCCTTGTGTCAAATTCTTCCATAACGTATTCAACATAAAGATGAGTAATGCCAATCTATGTTAAGGCATGGAGAAGCATGTTTGGGATAGATTGATCTGGAGGTAACACGATGTTACCTTGCAAATCTCTCTAGCGCATCTATTCATCTTGTTGGAGAATAAAAGTAAAGTTGGGGCTATACTCATCAAAATGAGTATATGTCAACTTATATTGTTGAGGAACTGGCTGATTTTGGTTATGTGTTTTATGTTGTCGACTGTCTCATGCATGGTCCTTAGGTGGTGAATTGCTTTTGTGAGAAGAAGACATTTTTATCGGTGTGCTATTTCACCATTATATAAATTCTTGTTTAATTAATTAACTCGAAGGTTCTTTTAGGCTCCCAACGATGTGAGTGATATCCTTTATGTTCTATTTAGCACAGAAACACTTAGTCCCCATCAACAGTGCCAATGATGAGTGGTGAGGTACCCCTACACTCAACCATACGAAATGAGCGTAGCACACACAATCCGGTTGAACTTCGCAGACTAAGTGCCTCCACACCCCATGGAACACTTGGAGTTAATTATTCGTTGTCTTCCCAGAGTTGTAGTTTTCATGGTGTATGGTTAAGTAAGTCCGAGGTATATGATTTTTATATCTTTTTATATTTTTCTCATATGCTATTAAGGTGAAGGGTTGAGAAACTAACTAACTCTATCTAATAACTAAGTCTAAATTACCTAGCGTCAGCATTCGTTCCCACTTATCGTACACACCCTGAACCGATGCAACCGCAGCTACCAAACACTAATCATTACTGGGATCACCATGCGTAACGCACGTGCTTGAAGTGGTCGTACTAAGGCACCTAACTAGAAGGAAAGGGTTGAGGAAGCTGTCTAGCCTAAGTGCGATGAGCGGCTGATTCCTTGACTAATCGTACACATCTAGAACTACCATTGGGATTACCAAGCATAGATCCTGGATATGCCACTAGGTTACCAAGTAGTCACACAAGATGCTCGTAATCAAGTCGTACTCATACCGCATTCTAAGAGTTTAAGGGTGAGAGAGAAAACAATAAATAAATCCTATTCCATGCACTACAAGGTTTATCTGGAAAGCTCGTCTTTATTGCCGTACACAACTTGTGTTTAGGTAAAATGTTGCTTGAATAAAGATCCGTTCACTTTGGGACTCCTACTGCGGGCACATGGAAAATATTCTATCTCTGAAATGATCAAACTGCCAGAGTTTCCCTACTTCTAAACTAGGATGGGAAATAAGGGGAGTGCTACCTCTTATTTATAGATATGGTGGTGGACCGAGATATCGTGTAAGCGACATCGCAGGGGATGATGCAATATTGTATACGCGATATCGTGGTGGCCGCGATATTTCATACACGATATCGCGGCTCATGCGAATCGTGTCTCATCAAAGTTGTAGTTCATTTTTTGTGTAGAATTGAGCTTCACATTTTCATTTTTGTATCATTTTTCATTATGGATCTAAAATTTCATTTCCATTTCCATTTATGTTTTTATTCTCCTTTAAATTTATGTTTCTATTTAAGATTTTGATTACATTTCCATTCACATTGCCATTTTACACTATGTAATTCCATGGATGATTGACTAAACTATGTAGGATGCCTTGAATTCTATTTTTGGAGGCCTTTGGGATTCAAGGCTAAACATGTTCTAGTAGTTGGGATATTTTAGTTTCTATTCTAGCAAACAAATTTTCCATGTCCAACAAACCTATGTTTTGCAATCTTTTAAAGCCATTTGTATATTTTTATGATAGGTAGGCAACTACATGTTCACTATGAGTCGCATTCTATTGTAGTTTATCTTCTTTATTAAATATGAATTAATTTTGGCTTGGACAATAAGTTTTGAATCCATAGAAAATTGTAGTAAGCTCATAGTATGAGAATATGGGTCATAAAATATTGTAATTAACAAAGAAATAGTTGTAGTGAAATGTCAAAATTTACTAGTGTGGTAGGGTGGGAGTCACAATTTCATCACAGAATGGCTACTATAAGGTATGCAAGCAACAAGCATTTATAGTTGGCAGAAAATTAATGTTTTTAAAAAGGCTTGGTTTCAAATGAAAATACTAATGATTCAAAAACCACCATAAATGCATGTTGTAACCTTCTTTTTGGCCATGTAATGACTATCCGATAAAACTTGAGGAGAAACATTATTGTAAATGTGAATATTGCAACATAAGAGGTGTAATCTCACATACTTTATACTTTTGGAACTAAAAAATACCTTATAAATGTTTAAAGTGTTATTCCCCAGCTATATTTGCGCTTGGGGTGGTTAAAAATGCCTTTTGGAATGCCAAAATTGGCATTTTATGGGTTTTATGGAGGGTATAACATTTTTCACGCTGGAGATACCTATTGGAGGGGTATAATTCACCTATCCTCAGTGTTGGGGGGTTAGAAATGAACCATGCTTAGCATGGGGGGATATAACCATTACCCCTGAGCATTGCCACTTCATCCCCTTAGAAGTGCACCTTCCCCCTAGCATTGCTCCAACATGGCCTAAGATTCCAGCATTACACTAAGTTTAGTTAGGATCCTACATATCAACATTGCTATTGGAAGGCACATTGTGGGTGGAATAGCTAGCAAGGATGAAATTCCTTTTTACCAATTTTAGTAAATGAAATGGTCAAGGAGGTGTAAAACTTACCATATATAGTAAACCCCCTAGATTTGAACACCCACCACACCTACATGTAGCTAGAATTTTGTCAGCAATCAAGAAAAATTTGCATTAGCAATCAACCAAAATTTATAGCAGTAATCAAGCATAATTTGTAGCAAAATTTATGGTCCAAAAACCCTATAAAACCTAAGTACCAAGACCTTGAAAGGGTTCCATAATTTTGCATTTTTAGACATTTTTTGCATTTTGGATCTTTGAGCACCCATAGAGCTTCTTAAATCCACAACATCGAACTTATAGCCATTGTTATCCTTATTATCCCTATTTGAGATTTGTGAGATTGTGGCACGAACACAGAGCATCTAGGAATCCAAAATTCTAGTGTTGCTCACTTTTTGGTCAAAATCCCTCAAACCTCTTGCCCCACCATGCATCAACAATGCAGTAGATCTGGTGCAAGAACATCAAAGGTTCAAAAGCATCAAGAGTAGCAAAACCTCTAGATCATGGAGCTAATCATAGCAGGTTCAATGGCTTCTAACCCCCAAACAAGGGAACCCCCTCGTCTCTTCTTAGGCACCATTTTCTACACATTTCTACACTCTTCCTTTATTTTTAAATAAAGTTTATAGTTCCATTTTTGTGAAATTTAGATTTGCATGTTCTTGTTTTTGGTGCATTTGTTATCATATTTTCATTTTTGTTGTCTCAATTTTCCCTCCTTAAGTGCCTAGGTAATCTACTAGGTTGTCTAGGATAGCTTGAATCCTATGTTTTCATGGAGGCCCTTGGGATTTGAGGTTAAGGCTATTGTGCTATGAGTTCTCGATTTCTCTAGCAACTAAGATTTTTAGTCACTATAGTTTTCTAGCACCAGAGGGAGGGCCTCCATCCAAATTTTGCATCTAAACATGTTGCATGTGTGTCAATGTTGTTTGCAATTGCAGAATTTTGAAACCTTTGATATATTTTTATGTTTATTTTTTCAATCCCCATTGTGGCTATCAATACCAATGCTGCAATCCATCCCCCTCTGCCACCAATGCCCAATGTGGAAGTTGCAGGTGTTTGGATTTTTAGAATTTTCATACTAGTTGATGTGAATTCCAAGGCTAGCATTGATTTTCAATCACAAGCTTTACCTCCTTTTGGTTGCCAAATTTTCTAGTGAGGCCAGTGTTGGTGGATTTACCACCCAAATTCTCATACCCCCTTTACTACAAAATTTTTTCTAGTAGAGGCAACATTGGTAGCCTACCAAAATCATTTTTTTTTTTGAAAATGTCAAAGTTTCCACTTTAGTTTTTAACCAATTCCAAATTTTTCAAAAGTAAATGTCCACCTTCAACATTGGATAGAAAGGTGTAAGATTTTCCATCTTACCCTCGTTTCTTTTCCCCTGCTATATCAAAAATTGATGTAGTTTGGAAGGTCATAGTGGGTGGGGTTTGGTATCCACTTTTACCATTGTTAGTAAAGTGTTATATCCCTCTTTGACAACTATTTACTATTTATAGCAAGTGACCTATTTTCAGCTATTCTTACTCTTTTAGCTTTCTATCAATTCCACTTGTTGGAATTGACACTTTTTATCTACCCATTTAAATCATATTAAGCCATTTTTACCATTTTAACTATGTCTTTTAGGCAGTTGACTATCCTACCCTTCAAATTCACTAATAGTGGGTCCAACTAGCAAGCTGTGAGGATATACAATGCCAAAGATCCTATCATGATTAAGTGTAGATAGTCCTTAAGACTTCGTGGAAAAGCCCTAATTTCTTAGTTATAGATGAAGATCATTATATTATAACTTCATCCTCTACTCCTTCTTACCCACCCATGTTCGAGTCCACACTACTCATAACTATGCACCAAGTGTAATCGGTGCCAAATCCTATGACATTCCAGTTTTCCATGCCATTTGCCACCTAGCCTAAGTCTGTATGACCATCATTGATGGTTGTCTCCACCACTAGCTTGCTAATCATCCAGATGGGGCCCACTACAAGACCCCAAGCAACTAGGGGTTGCATACTCCTTTCATCCCATTTATGCCCTAGATACTCGCATGAACATCATTTTCTTTGTTTGGCTAGTCTACTACCATGATGACACAACTCCTCTCCTTTGTGCCTCAATCAATAATGAGTCCATAGGACTCCCAACAAACATTGTAGCACTTTGTACAAGCACCATAATTGATAGTGGTACCCCAAGGCCTAGATTAGGCCTTCCAAATGATCAAGGACCTAACTAAGGAGATGAACAGGCTCAAGGCATCTATATCTCAAAGAGTTAAGATCATAGACTTTCACCAGGATGATCCCATCAGTCCTATGATTCCATCTTTAATGCTTCCTTTGGGTGTCCCTGTTCCTTAGTTCACAAAGTACAATAGTGAAAGTGATCCTAATGCTCACCTAATAATCTTTTGATATGATTGCTTCTTGTTACAAGCCTATCCATACATGATTGTAAGAATATTTCCTATGTTCCTTATTGGAAAAGTGGTTGATTGGTATTGTGCCATATCAGGAGGATCTATATCCTTTCTTGAAGAATTGATTGTGCAATTCATTAACCACTTCAAATACAACTTGATGCCTAACACCACCCATAACCTACCAATGAAGGTTAAGCAGGGGCCTCTTAAACTGGTACATAAGTTCATCCAATGATGGAATGGTCTACTTAATAAGATACTGAAACCTATAGCCAAAACTCATCTTTTGGCTATATTCAAGTGGGTAGTTAATGATTTCATCTAGTTTAAATTGTACTACCTTGACTTGTAGTCACTTAGTCAAGCATTCTCCTAGACTAAAAAACATAGAGGATGATTCCATTTCATCGATAATTGATGTTTGAAATTATATCAACATTTAATGTTGATGACAATCGAAGGCCTATGATGGAACCATTTATGATTTAGGTATTCCCTCACAACGAAAGGGACTCTTCAGCTTCCACTAACTCAAGATCCCCTTTTGTTATAAGTATACCATTATCGATGTCCACCAAAGAGCCCTTTGTCATTAGGGTACCCCAGTTAGCCACAACCCAATCAACCCCTATAACTATACAATGACTCCTCATGATAGTTAATGCTACAACCTCTTTTTCTCAAACAACCAATGACAACTAAAAGACCTTAACGAAGTAGAGGAAGAAGCCTAAGAAAAATCTTAATAATAAGAATGACAAGAAGGCCAAGTCATGGAAGGAAGTGGACCCATCATAGTCCACTCATGTATCATCGATACCCATGACCTCCACAACCTAGGCTACTTTAACAAGCAAACCATAGGAGGAATTTGAGAACCAAGGAAAAAAGGAAATAGGAGAGACCACAATAGCCACCTAAAAATGAAGTACACATTTTGAAATTCATGGAGAAAGTTTAACACAACCAGGGTGACAAGCCTATGGCTAACAACAAAGACTTCTTGAATGCGATGAAGTAAGTCAAATAGTCTTTAAAATCAAAAAAATAACTTTGAGCCTATATGACCTAGTAAGAACTTCTGCTAAATATTGTGAAGAACTAGTCAAGATATTGACTTCCATCTCTATTAATAAGGACATCTTGGCTAATGAAGAATTCATTCATGTAGTGATCGTTCCTTCACCAAGGGAGACAAAGTCAACATTGCTAGTGTTTTATGATAGCAAAATCCAAGCTAGCCCCCAAAATTATGAAGTGACAAAGGCTTTTCTTTTCATATAAATATAGGTAGGCTAGTACAAGATGCACCAGGTGCATGTAGATGATGAAGCTATAATGAATGTTATCCCATGCACCATAGTTAAGTGTTTAGGCTTTATTGAGAAAATATAACATATGACAACATCAATTCTCATGTCCTTTAATGGATCATAGTTTGTTGTTAAGGGATCCATCTCCTTATACTTTGTGGGGAAGTAATTCCCAACAACTGCAGATTTCTTGATGGTAGAGGAAATACTAGGGTTCAACCTCATCTTGGGAAAACCTTGGTTAACTCAACTACAAGACATATCCTAAGTTATTTACCAGGAAATTTACCTTCCTTACAAGGAAGGTGAAATCATCATTCATGGTGATAACTGTTAGCACATTTTGGCCATTTCATGGAACAGGTTGACATGATAAAATTGATTAAAGGTTTTTGTAGTTTTCAGTATTCTCTTATTGTTAGTTAGAGAAGTGGCAAGAATTCCACAAATCATTAACTATGTTTTCTCACTAAATTCATAAGGGAGCTTTTCAAAATCCATTGCAAAGCAATTTTAGATGCTAAAAGATTGGAGAAGGCTATTGTACTTTGTTAGAATAAAAAAAATTTCAGCTTGTGGATAAAGAGAAATAGCATCTAAATTTAAAGAATCAAGAAATGAAGAATCAAAGTAACTGCAATTGATGGTAAACTGGTCATTGGAAATTTCAGTAGTCTTCATGAAGCTATTTTTTCATGTGCCCTGTATATGAAGTGTAGAACAAAAAGAAGAAGAGAGAAAAAAAAATAAGAGTTAAAATGCAGTTATCAGTATATACAAGAATTGAGAATTGGATATCACAGTAATGTTTATTGAATCTTTTTTAATAGAAAAAGTAGAGACACTGGCAAAAGGCAATTTGTCAAACACCTTATATATACTCTGCATTAGAATCGGTACTAAAAACCACGAAAACAAGAACATGTTATGAATAAAAATGATTTTAGAAGAAAAACAACAAGACAAGCATCAATAATATATCAAAATCTTGCCAATATTGACACCCAAATCATACAGTGACTATCCCTAACTCAGAAAATATATACAATAATTTTTAGTTTACAGAAAGAAAAACTTAGGAAACCCTAGGTGAATTTGGGGCAAAAATTTTAGGCGGTTGCTACCCCAAATCACGTTCGTCATTTGTTGTTGGAACCAAAGAAAAATAAGATTTTCTTCAATGATCCGTTGTTTTGTTTCAAATGCATGATATGGCAAACAACAATGAGAAGATGTGAAATATTAAACATAAACCCTAAGGCAAAGCTTGACACACAATGAAAATGTTTTCACGTCTAGATTCTTGCAATGATGAACCTGCAAACAGAAATTGCAAACACGGCAGCGCCTGACGCCAATGCATCCGTCATCATCATTACCAATCCATCAAGTGCGGCTACAGAGACACGAAGACATAGCGAGACAGGTGCACAACTAAATCAGGGGAATGACATTTCTTCTACGGTAGATACGGAGGATCATGGACATGGCCAGGAAATTGATTACAGGGACTTAGTATCTGAGCTTAGTATCAAACCAACTAGGAGATTATTTAGCTGATAAATTGTGGTTATGGCTTATGCTAAAGAAAACCATCATCACTGAAAGTAAGAATAAAACCTGAATGCGTGAAATTGAAGTAACCAAATAAAGTTCTAATTTCATATGGTTTGGTGGCTAAAAATAATTTTAGCATATTTTCTCACATGCAACAAAAATAAAATGACAATTATATGGAGTGCTTATTGCAATGGCCATCATGGTGTTTGAGAAACTTGATCTTGGACTAATGTTAAATGGATTAAAAAAGATAGAGATCTTGGCTTTATTTCCTAAAATTATTATGTAGGTTGTGAGTTCTTATGAAAGAAATATTTGTAAAGACACATGCCAATGTTAGCATGATTTTCTCCTAACTTCATGTATAAGTTATAACTTCCTAACTTGTTGGTCATGTAATATCTCCTAACTTGTTGGGCAAGTTATAACTTCTTTACTTGGGAAAGAAGTTACCCAAGATATTTTGTAATATCTAACTACCTATGAGACCCTATAAAAAGGCTTCAAGGGTCTTGGTGGCTAAGGGGAGAAGAGCATTTGTAAAGAAGACATTATGAAAGATTACTTGTAAGATGACTTGTTAAAGACAACATTTTAGCCTCTTTGTTATAGTCTTGTGAGTTATGTTTATTTTTTATTTTTTTAAAATTGTTTAGCTAGTGGTTTAGATATTATCATGCTTGGCGAATAATTTTGGGATTTTTAGATTGCTCTTATTGTTCTTGTTGCATGATAAAAAATTTCTATTAAAATTTTTCCATAGAAGAGCTTGTGTTTGAAAGCCTTAAGAGCATTTTAGTAGTGAGTTTTATTATTGTGCAATGTATAAGAACCACTATTGAGATTGTTGTAAGAGAGCCTCTACATGTAGTCAAGCCGTTGAACGATTCAATAGTCAAGAGGGTTTAGAAAATCTTTGGTATTTTGATAGGACCAGAATAGATTCTTTTATCTTTAAAGTGAATCTATGTGGTATTTCAATTATAAATTGTCAAGTCTTTTGAAGGTTCTGTTGAATGCAATTGTTGACATCCATTATCTAGCCAAAATAGAGTCTGGTACGTGATAGTTTATGCAACAATTTTTTTTGGTAGCATAGTAGGATTGTCTTGAAGAAATTGCTTATTTGAGCCTTGGAAGTTTGAACAATTCGTAGTTATTGAATTTGGGATAGCTTTATTGTGAAGTTTTTATTCGTATCATTTTACCTTGTTTAAACATTTGAGATCTTTACACAAATCTACTTTCTTTTTCTCTTCTTTCTACCATTGAATCTTGCTCTATTTCTAGTTTTCTTGTGCAACTATCTCTTTCTCTGGGGAAAATTAGAAGTAGATTCATAGAGTTGTGCTCAAACTTTTTTGAAAAACTTTATTTTTTACAAGTAGATATTATAAGGACCACATAGACTAGGCAATTGAAAAAAATAGGAACTCTCAACGACTCATAGTACTTTGCAAAGTTGGCTGAATCTCTTTAAGATAAGTCATTTATATTTTTACACACAACCCAATTGTTTCATTTTTCATAACAGCATACCACAACAGCACATACACATACTCACATTAACTATTGAGTCTATTTGGAGGTATCTGGGGCTTGGTGTTGCCAGAGACTAGTAAGCACCTAAATCCTGTTCGAGGACACTCGTTGGCGGTCGCATCCCAAATGATCACCAACAATAACATGGGTCTCCTAACTATTAACAGCATGGACATAGAGTAGGACTTTGAAGTGGAGTTTCAAGAAAAAACTTCCAATCATAAAGTTAAGTGACCCAAGAGAGTAGAAAAAGCCAAAAATGATAATGATGGACTGGGAGATATGCTATGGGAGGAATTTCCTTTTAACATCAATAGTATAGGGGATCGAAAGTAAAATCTTATGAAAAAAGGTAGTATATGTTTCCTAATCTCTCAAGATTAGGAAACACTTGCACAAGTAATGTACACTTCTAATCCTTCCATCCTATGCCCTTGTAACTGTATATACTTATAGTTGGTTAGCCTAGAATTTATATTTTTTATAATAGTTTGTTTACTTTATTTAGCCTTTTTTTTGTAAGTTTACTTTTATTTGGATTTTTATTAAAGCCTTTTTTCTTTTCTAGGAATGATATAATTACCAAAATCTCATAAAAATTATAAAAATAGAAAACCCATAAAAAAATTCTTAAAACACAAAAAAAAAACAAAAATATATATTCAACCTAGGCCTACCATGGACTAAAACTAGGAACATCGTATGGCCTACCATGGCCTTAAACTGGTAAATTAATTAAACAACTTATTCTCACATGGCCTAAAACTAACAAGCATTTTTTTCCTTATGCTTGTTTTAGCCTACAACTATATCTTATAGATATTTTTAACATTATAGCTAATATCTTCAATGTATCCATTTACAACACTAAAACCTTAAAACTATAAAGCTGCAATAAAACCATAACACCAGAGTAATATATTCAAAACTAAAACCAAAACTTAAAATTTAAAATGTTCATAACATAAATAGCCATAGCCACATTTTGTGGCAAAGTGTCCAAATAATAATAAATAACAACCATAAAATAATCCATAATAAAGTCTTGGCTAACACTAGCCATCAATATGAACAAAAAGTAAACATCATGTTGTCAATAATAAGGGAAACTGAAAATGGACAATAGGAGGATGTTAAGGGGCATCTTGAGGAGGACGTTGTGGGCCATCCCCATCCTCACCAATAGGGTTGCTAATGTCTCCTAGTGCCAAAAACATAATTACACAAATTTAATCAGTAACTAACAATAAACCTATAAGATAAAATTAGAACATAAAATATATCAAATCTACAAGGAATTCAGCTCAATAAACTTTGGGGGTAGATGTTGAAGACTAGTATCCAAATGATGGAGGATTTGGCCTTATATCATGTTAGCCCAATCAACATCCCTAAATTTAATACTTGTACTCTAATCTAATCAGGTGGGTCCCATGACAAAATAGTTGTAGAAGTCTTATCTGTAGCCATGGTGACCTAAGGAGTAGGAGATTCAGCCACAATTAAAGTGCTTTCAAAGAGTTGGTAAACACTCTCAACCTGAATCCCATGGATGAACAGCCCTCTCTTGTGCCTTTTAGTTGTCTCCTCCTTAAACCACTTAAGATATGCCTCCTGATCAACCTTGTATTTTCTCTTATTATCCTTTTGTGTTTGTCCCCAGTCTAGGACCCAAGCACAATAGTCCTTACAATTCTTGACTTTTTAGGAGATGAGATCCATCTACATTTTTTGCTCTGCCATCTCCTTGGAAAGTGTCACCTTGTCATGGTTGACATTCCAATAGTAGACCCATGTGATTTTTTTGGTTCACAGGCTCTTTGTGTTAGTCACTTGGGCTTCCAAAAAGGTCTTACAATCCTAAGGATCCCTAATTATCTTGATATGTGCCTTGGTCTCCTCCCTCAAGACCACAACTTGCTCTCATAGTGATTCATTGGACATTTGAAACTCCCATGTTGTTTTTGCACACAAAACTACAAGATTAGTAGCAGTTTTGCAAAACTTTATAAATACATTTTAAACACCAAAGGAAAGATTTGGCAAGGAGTTGAACTCCATGTCACGGCTTGGGTCCCATGCTATTGATGGCATTGTAAACAACACATAACCAAAAATACAACCATAAGCATGATCTAAAACATAAGATAACCATAACATAAATACAACCTATAACCAAATATACCTCTACAACATAGGAAGGTGATTATGGAAAAGAAAGCATAGTTGTTAAGGATCTTGGGTGCAACTTATTGCAATCAATCAATGATATCCTTGGCCACTCTATGGATGAACTTCATCTTATCTAGAACCTCTACCCATGCTTTCATGTGAAGCTTAGGTGTAGAGGTCTCTATTTGTTGCTTAGGAACTATAACAAGAATAATAATCATTGAATAGTTAAAATGAAAACAAAATTCATAGACTATAATAAGTAGCATTAAGGCGTGTGCATACCTGGCTTCTCTTCCTCCTCTAGGATGATGATAGGGGATGCACCTGACAATGGCTCACAAACAAGGCATCTAGATCATCTAGGTCAATGTTGGCCAAACCTTCAATCTCATGTTACTATAAGAGTGCCTCCTCTACACATCTTTGTTCCTCCACTACTTTGGCTATAACATGCCTCTATGCCTCCTCCACTATGGTAGTTGCATGTCTTTGCTCTTCCTCCATGGTGGTAGCTTGGGCTATAATATCCTAACACTTATATACAACCATAAGACATAAAATAGATTAGCACATAAAATAATAATATAGCCATAATATGTAAAACATAGAATAGTCAAAAGATATTTAGGACATACTGGCAACTATTCGATGTGACCTATTAACCTTTAACTTGAGCTTCTTCTAGGAGGGCTACTCTGTTGGTACTACTTCCTCTACGTGCCATTTTAATTTTCTACTAGTTATCCCACCAAGCTTAAAGTATAACTCTCAGGCCCTCCTAATGTTAGCTAGCACTATGAGAAGATCCTTCGTTGTGCTATCAAGGGAAGCACACTGACTATGACTAACTTCCTTAGTGATCATGGACACTGATTCCCTAACAACCTATGGTAGATTATGGGCTTGCATGATAGGATAAATATGCTTTATCCAAATCCTAGAGAGTTGGTTGGGGTCTTGGGCCACAAAACATCCATTCCTGCTCATCAAAAAGAACTTCATGAACCTCTTCAAATAAGCTATAGAAAATGCATAATGTATATGGATTATTGTAGAGGTATCTTAATGGATTTTGAGGATCTCCTACTAAAGACCCATACCTAAAGAAGTAGCCCAATTGAACTTGGTACCCTCTGTTAGGACCTACTTAAAGGTCCATTCCTGTGAAATGTCAATCACCTTCTTTTGTAACAACAACTTAGGAAATGCACAAGATCTAAACAAGGGATAAGATTCCGTACTTCAATATTCATGAAATCATCCAAGGCAAGCCTAGAGTGACAACAACTAGCACCTGACCATGCCTTGACTTCCTCACGATGACTTCCCTCCTTCACTATTTTGGTCTCAACTTTCATCCCATTAGAAGGAACACCAAAAAAGTCATAAAAGGTAGCCTCATTGATATGTATGGTGACCAACACATCTTGAATTATAGTGTTGAGCTATCTAGCTTCTACATCAAATGAGTCAATGACATTCAACATCTCTATGATAAGGATGGAAGGTATAGGTTTCTTGAAAACATTAAGCAAACCCACATATTCAATGTTTACTTGGATATTTCTAAGCACCTGCCCCTTTAACCACTTCTGTGCTAACCCCACCTCACAAAATTTTAGAATGAGAGTATCCTCAGGGTGTCTTGAAATAGATAAGGTAATGTTGGGAAATGTGGAAGGTCCTACAAGGTTACAACAAATGCTTAGCATTAGCATAGGCACATATAGCAAAAATGAGATATAACCAAAAATCAAAATCATAAGTTAAGGTCATACAACACTTAAGACCTAAGTAGCCATAATAACATTAGACATAATGTAACAAAAAAATATTTGTTCTTAACTTTCTTCTTCTTATTTGGTGAGGCTTATGTGGAAGTCCTAGCAGTAACAGTCTTCTCCCTAATGTGCTTGGGGCCCATCCATTAGTTGTGTGCTATCTCAGTGGCTACACACTTCTTGAAAATGAGGTTGAAGAAATCATTGTATTTATCAAAGTCAGTTCTTAATTGATCATACAAAATGATCTTTATTTTAGGGCTTTTGGTAAATACATTTAATGTAGTTTGAGCCATCATGAAGGTTTGATCATTCCAAATTAAACCTTTGTTATTAACCCCGTAGCTATAAGATGTGCATAAAAATAAACAAGTTAGAAAATGTAAGTAAGGAAAAACCTTAATAACTTATAATAACCATGCTTATCCTAGTAGACAACACACTGTACCATGAAGGTTTTGGAACAATGTGTGGACCCTATGTGCTACCATCAGAGTATTATCAGCATTATATTAAGAATACTCCAACATGCTTCAGATCTTATACAAGTAGCATGTGTCGATGGTATCCCTAGTGTCCACCACCTTTCCTATTGCCTAGGTGTCCAAATTGTCAATTATGAACTTGATGATCAAGTTTGACATCCAAGGCATGAGGGTCTTTATTATGATACTGGCCAAATTAGTAGCTAATATTGACCACATGATCATACTAAATTTTTGTAGGATGTAGGTAAGGAATTCCCTTTCCCTTGGCCAAAACCATAGTGAACCTTTCTCAAGAACCAAATCAACAAGATGGGTGTTAGCCTGGCGGGAGTTGATGCATCATAAAATGCCCACCAACTCCACCAGTATCAGGATGGATTTTAAAAGGGCCCTACCTGGGAAAACAACACACATAAATTAGGATCATATCTACAATGTTTAGCATAAAAAAACACTTAGAGTTTCATGAAAAATTTTGCTAAGTGCTCTAGTTAGGGGTGAAATTAGCCCTCGTAAAAAACTCTAGGTTGTTAGACAAAATTATTTTAAAAATTCATGAATCAACCTTTTCATAGCCTTTACTATCATTCAAAAATTATAGTGAAAATGTTATAACATGTACAACATCACAACCAAACTATGCCTTAGTTTGAAAGAATATTTACACACAAATACCTTAAAACCTAGAAAATGACCATAGGAGAGTCACTACTAAAACAAAAACTTATATAGCCATGAAAGAAAATTTAGAGCACTATTAACATCCTTGGAGATCCCTAGGGGCATGGGACGTTGGCAATAAAAATCATTAAGTATGCTAATGCTGCCCATCTTCAAGGAGTAAAATTGATACAACCTAAAAAACCTTAATTGACACAACCTTAGTAAAAAATTCATTTTGCATTTGGTTTTAGTGATTTCACCACCATTTCAATCATGAAATCATAAACATTACAAAATAATTAAAATAATCAAAACATTTATAGCCATTTTAATATTAAATGTAGAAAACTAAACATGAACCTAGCCACCATCAAAGAAGCTCATTTCGTATAGGGTTAACAACATATTTACCAAAAATTCATTTTAGATCCAAAAAGAAGGATTTTACTGTTGTTTGAAAGATAAAATTGAAATATATGCGGCAAAAGTTTTAAACAATACAAAACCCATGTCGTTTCTTCAAAAAAAAAAAGGTACGTAAAATTCTATGAAAAACTAAAAATGGCACAAAACAGAACTGTACAGTCTATCCAAAACATTCATAACATTTTCATTAGAACTCTGAATCAAGGAAAAAAATAGCTATAGGAAATCTTAAATGTAATTATAGAAATCCACAATATCAAATTTTAACAAATTTTTTCCATTTTCATACAAAATATTCACAAGTATGCCTACTTTTTACCCAAAATTGGTAAAAAACACATACGAAATAGCAAAGCCTAATTTAAAATTTTCATAAAAGAAATCCTAAATGATGAATAACCATAGGAATTCATAAAGGCCATCAAAACAGGGGGTAGTATTTTTTCAAAATTAAATTCCATCAATCACAATGTCCTAGTTCGAAGAAAACTCTTATATCCAAAGCTAGAAAAAACAACAAAAATGGCCAACCTACCTCGGAGTTGTAGTACATGAGCCTTGAATCCCAAAAATTTTGAAAATGTGGGAGATGCCCTAGGTTGCTAAATGTACCTCCTTAATAATTAGGTTCCTATTCCTACCACCTCTTGTCTTCATGATATCAACGTTGAAAAGTATTAAAAATTTGATGGAAGGAAGCTTCAACATTACCTTGAAGGGAGATCTAAAGTAACCATGCTAAGGATGGGAAGAGCATAGAAGTAAAACCTCTACTAGAGCTTAAATCTAATGTGCTGAGGGAGAGAATTAGAGTTAAATTTTGAACAAAATCAAATAGTAAAACTACACCAAAACCTAAATGCCTTCCTCCATGCCCCATTGGCAATTCTAGGCACTAAAACTCATGGTGTACTACAAGTGCAAAAGGAGGAAAGTCTAGTTAATGCTAGTGATGGTGGAAGTTACCACCAAGTTTTAAATTTTTGAATTTTGGGATGGACCCTACCATATGCCTCCTTAGTATAATGTGTCTTAAGTTTATAAATCTCTTAAAAGTGTGGGTTTAACACCTTGGAATCCATACAACCACTCTATGACCTTGTCCCTTTCATCTAAATTAGACATCATGGATCTAGCATGGGTCCTAGCCTCTTTCAATACATAACCATACAACCTTAATCCCTTTTCCATTTTTGGTAGTTGCTAACAACATGACCAAATGACAAAACTTGGTAGCGGATAAAACCTTAACAAAAATTACCACTCTAGGCAACAACTTTGGAGACACATTGGCTAGCATGACCCACACATTTCCTAGGGGGTATAACATCCATATCCACTTGGTGATGCTCACCAAGCCCTAATTTGATTCAAATGTGGGCCCACATAGCCTTAGGCCCCTCTAGTCACCCTTAGCACCTCAAAAGCCTTGCCAAACCTAGTTGAAAGTGCTTTAAACTTTTAGATTTGGTGAAGCCATACTATGGGTGCTACAATGATACTACCTATCATGGTTCTAGTGTGGATGGATGGGGTGTAACTCTAAACTACCAAAATAAACCACCTAGTTGCTATATTTTGACTTCAACACCTCTTTTTAGTCTCCAGTGATCTAGATCCAACTAGAAATTGGTTGATTTTATGCCTTTGATCTGTTCCATGTTGGGAGAATCCTTAACCCATTTTGGCTAGCATGGGTACCCTAGGCATGAACCATAGAAGCATTCCTATTATCTAAAATTTCCATGAAATTCACTATTATAACCTAGATGCATATTCATAGCCTCTGGTAGTTAACAATTACCAAAATCCAAGCCAATCTTTACACTTGAAATCCTAACCATCGTGGTAGCCTGCACCTATGCTGGCTAGTGTGGGTCCAACATTGGTACCCTAGGATATGTTATAAAACCCATTCCATATCAAAAATTAACCTTGAAACCTACCCTATTGACATCTAAACCTTACCATAGTCTTCCAAAACCTTCAAATGCTAGAAAATTTATCAAAAAAAAAGTAAAAGCTATCATCCCTCTTCCATCCACACTAGGGCCATGCTACCCAGTGTGGATCATGGGGATGATCGCATGAGATACCAAGGAGCCCTTAGAATAGTTGATCTTGACACTACATCTTTACCCTTGACCCTTGTAATCTTGACAACTTCAAAACCCTATCAAATCTTGCCAAAAGTGGCTAAAAAATGCATTTAAGTAGATCCATGCTACAAGGAATCTTATCCATGGTTGGTACCATTTCTCTAGCATGAATGAAGGGGGTATGACAAAGAAATTCTAAATATGGCTTCAAAATTGACATATTTTAACATCTTGATTTCCTTGTTGTCTTCAGAAGACAAAAACTTAATAAAATAGCCTATTTTTCATGCTCATTCTCATAGCCATGTTGGAAACCCTCCTTACCCATGTTGGCCAGCATGGGTATTGAGGGGGTGACCCATGAGAGGTTAACAGACACTTCAAAATGATCCTAGACTACCTTACACTCATTACAGAACCTTGTCAACACTTCCAAGAGCCTTCAAACCTTGCAAAACCTATCAAAAATGGCAAAATGTTGATCCCCTTTAATCATCCATACTGAAGCCATGTTGGCCAATGTGGCCCCAAGGGGTTGACCTCAAAAACCACCTAGAAACCTTGAAAACTACCAAATTTCAACCCTAAACCATAACCCTTGACACCTAAAACACTAGAAGCTCACATGCATGGTCGATTTGCCATCAAACTTGTCTAGATATCATATCTCAAGGTATCCATACTAGGTGATGCTTGGGCCATTCTAGGTAGCATGAACCCACCATGGGTGAGTTACCTTTCCCTTTTCCATAATAGATTGACACCCCCAGAGACTAAAAACCTACACTAGTAAAGCCTAAGATCCAACAGCCTTGAGTTTGCATCTATTTGACCCCATTTTGACATTAAAACCAACAAGGCCCCTTCATCCACATTAGAGAAACACTACCTAGTGTGGCTTAGGGGGGTATAAATATGCATGGCTTCAAATAGCCTTCAAACCTAGCTAGATTTTTCAATACCTTAGGAATGAATATTTATAGCCCTAGAAGACTAGAAACCTGGTCAATAAGACTCCAGAGCCATCCCAAAATGAAAAAGAGAGAGCATCCCTACTAAGCTAGGCTGGCTAGCATGGCCTCATCATGGGTATAGTTTTCAACATCATTAACACCCAAACCTCTCTTCAAATAGTTCCCAAACTTGGCTAGGAACCCCATAGCTACTATAACCTAGCCTCAATTGTAAATTGATCCTGTTTGATATCCCATGCTGACACCCCCCCTCCATCCATAGTGAGGCCATGATACCCAGCATGGATTAGGGGGTATAATTTCTGGGCCTACTTTTTCACTAGTTTTGACTCTATAATAGCTAATTTTCATAGATCTAGCCCTACAATACCATGGAAAGGTCATAGAACCCAAATTTTGACCCTATATATGTTACAAAATCTACTTTCATTAGTTTTCACATTGGGGCAATGTTGGCCACTGTGGGTTTAGCATGGATGGCACATCTAGGCTTTATAAGGGGCTTTGAAGGACTAAAATTGATATCATAATTTACCTAATTCCTTCCCTAGTCCACTACACTAGACATGCAAGTTAGTAGGAGTAAAAAATTTTCCAAAAGAAGTTGAAAAATTGCCTAGCTATTCCATCCATGCTGGAGGTCACCCCACCCATGCTAGCTAGCATGGGTCTAGTGTGGGTACCCTAAAACCCATGATTTTTTACACTAAACAATCCTAAAATAGCCTCTATTAATGCCCAAACTTATCTAGTAGTCTTAAAGCCTAATTCAATGGCTTGCTAATGTCTAAAACTAGCATGATCTAAACTATTTTGACCTATTTTAATAATGTTCATCATATGAGCTTAATGTTTCTTGATTTGGTCTTGTTTCAAAGTTTTTCGACCCATTTTGATCTTCTTACACTTGGTTGACCTTGTTTAACCTATGCATCACTTCGATCTCATTATCTCTACCTTATTTCTTTTATTATGGCCTCTGTTGATCCTTGTTTAGCCTTTGATTGGTGTTGAATGATGGGGTTTGACCTTCCCTTATCATCATTTGACACCATGTAGCCATGGCCCACTAAGGCCTTAAAATGGTACCATGGCTTACCAAGGCCTTAAACTGCCAAACTTATGACCTTAGTTTATCTTGTTTTATCTTGTTCTTCATACTTTCATTATATGTTAGCTTGTTTGACCTTTTTTAACCTCTATTTTGGCTTCATTCCATTATATATATATATCCCTATCTCTTATTTCCTTATGTTACCTTGTTTGCACTTTGTTTGACATTAAAAGTAGCATGTATTCACATAATTTCATAGCATTTTGACATTATTTACTCATCTTTACCTAGGTGTAACTTAATATGCTTATGTTTGACATGTAGGACTAAAGTATGAGTACTTGGGAGCATATCAATTTTCCCTTTAGCCTAAGTGGACCTCATGGTGATGCTGAACATTGCATCGACCTGGATTGCCTAGATCTTGAGCATGAGAGTCTTGTCGATGACATAACCTCAATAGACAAAACTCTATAGTGGCCTGAAAATCTATTCAAAACCCTTGACCTATAGGCTAGTAACATAACTAAGGACGTTTTAGTTGAGATTCTTGTCATGATGCATAGTGGTGATGAGAATACCCTAAAACTAAGTTCGTCATTGGAACCTTAGTAGGCTTGAGACATCACCAAGGTCCTACAAGAAAACATCAAGGTATTTTCCTAGTCATATGAAGATATGCAATTTATAAACCCACATTTAGTACAAAATAACATCATAATTGATCCTAGCATTAGATGAGTTAAGAAAAAGGTTCACAAGATTAGACTTGATTTGGTCTTAGTAGTTCGTGATGAAATCACAAAACTATACCAAGCTAGTTTCATTAGAGTTATTGGCTATGCAGAGTGGGTGTCCAAAATAGTGGTAGTTCATACGAAAAATAAGAGTATCCATATTTGCATTAATTTCTAAGATCTAAATAAGGCAACCATTAAGGATGGCTTTCCTTTGCCTAGTATAGACAAACTTATTGATACTACAGCTAGGCATGCCTTATTATCCTTTATGGATGGGTTCTCGAGATATAACTAGATTAGGATTAACCCAAAGCATCAACTTAGTATGGCCTTCATAACCCCTTGGGGTATCTTTTGTTATGCTATGATGCCCTTTAGCCTAATGAACATGGGAGCAACCTACCAAAGAGCCATGATGCATACCTCTAGTGATTACATGGCAGGTTTACTCAATGATTACATAGATGATATAGTCATTAATTCCAAAGTTGTCAATGATCATACACATGACCTAGACCTTGTACTTAAGTAATGCCTCAAATATGAGCTTAGGATTATTCCCAAAAGTGAATCTTCGGTGTCAAAGCTAGTATGATGCTTAGCTTTATAGTATCCAAAGTAGGAATACGTGTCGATCTTGATAAGGTTAAAGTCATATCCAACTTGGCAACACTTAATAACCTTAAGGAGCTTTAGAGATTGCAAGGTAATTTATAATATATTCATAGGTTTATCACTAGGCTCATGGATAAGTTATAATCCATGCAATACTTGCTTAAGAAAGGAGTTCACTATGAGTGAATGGCTGATTGCCAAGATGCCTTTGAAAACCTTAAGCAAGAGTTGGTGCAACTACTAATAGTCTATCCTCTTTAAGATAGTAAATCATTTTACATCTACCTTACTATCTTTGACACATATATTGCCCCTGTAATCTATTATAAATGAGATGATGGAGTAGAGATGCCAGTATAATACCTTAGTCATGCATTAGTTGCCCATGAGACTCAATACATTGAAGTGGAGCAGTATTGTCTAGCCCTAGTCTTCTCATTGAAGAAGTGGAGCCACAACCTCTTTAGAAGCCATGTCAACATCATTTGTCAAGAAAATGTGCTTATAGCCACAATAGCCAACATCTACAAAAGTAGCGATAGACGCTGATGGAAAGCAATAATAGTGGAGTTTGACATTCATTACATGTTCCAATTCTCAACAAAAGGTCAAGCTATAACTGTACAACTTACCATTTCATTGGTTAATGGCCATGTAACAATTGACCTAGAGTTCCTTGATGAATACATCAACATTATTGGCCAAGGTCCTAAGGGCTATGAGGTGATCATGCACTTTGATGGATCTTGAATTAACCATGGGTCCAATTTTTCTACCATTATAACATTCCTATCTAGTGATATCCAATCCTTTTCCTACCAATTTTAGTTTTCATGTATTAACAATGTAGTAGAGTATGAGGATTTGATCAAAGGAATGATGATAGCTCATGACCTATGAATCAAGTGCTTAATGATCAAAGGTGATTTACAACTTTTGATTAACTAAGTAACTAAGGTTTACACTTGTACAACCAAACATTTGTAAACTTATTATGACATAAGAAAGTAACTATTACAACAATTTCTAGACATTGATATCCAACATGTACCACAAAATGAGAACACTATAGATGATGAAATTATATTACTGGTCCTTACTATGATGCAGATGTGTTAAGCAAGCTACCCACCTTGACCATGAACTATGTTACTTCCATCATGTAGAGTGCTGAGGATACATTTGTGGCCATAGTTCATACTGCTACTAAAAGGGAGTGATATGATAATATCAAGTTTTACCTTATGCATGATTAACCTTCACAAAGAATGCATGCTACTTAAAAGGAAATTGTACATAAATGATCAAAACAATATGTCATTGTAGGTGATAACACATTATGTCGATGGTCCTGCAATGACATATATTTAGTGTGCTTGGCTAAAACCAAAGCCCAAAATAATCCTAGAGTAGATTCATGAAGATGTATGTGGGGGACATATAGGGCCTAGATTTATGGCTACTGAGATCAAATGGTTAGGTTATTAGTGGCCCTATATGGGAAGCGATTGATTGCAAAAGATAAAAACATGTGACATGTGCCAATGGCAAATGAACTTCATACACATACTACCAATTGAGTTAGACACTACTTAGATTACTTGACCATTTCAAAGATGGAGGTTGGATCATTGGACCTATAACACCTAAGTCTTCCGCAAGGCATAGCTTTATCATCACTACAACTGAATACTTCACAAAGTGATTTGAAGCTATTCCCCTAAGAAGGAATACATCTAAACAAGTCTATAGATTTACATTGGATAACATTGTAGCCTATTTTGGCATTCCTATGATCATAGCCATAGACAATGGACCATAGTTTAGTAGCTAAGAAACACAAAATTTTAGTCATGACTTAGGCATCAAGTATTCCTTATCATCATCATATTTCCCTCAAGCCAATGGATAAGTAGAATTAAGAAATAAGGCCATCATTAACTTGCTGAAAAAGATGTTGAAAAGTAGTAAGTGCTAGTGGCATGCGTGACTTGTCCATGTACTTCGGGTCTAAAGAACAACCTTCCATACAGTAACTGGTGTACCCACTTATAGCTTGGTTTATGGTTCCAAATTTGTTTTACCTATTGAATTGTAGGTGCTGTTACTTCAAGTAGCATTGTATGACTTCATTAATGATGAACAATGCAAGGAGCTATGGGTCATGGAACTAGACTTGGTGGAAGAGTATTGATGTGAACACTTGCTCACATCGAGTGATATTAAGAGAGGTAGAAGCAACAACACCACCATAACCTAAAGTGACATAAGATCAAGGAGGGTGACCTAGTTCTCAAGATCATTCATGAGCATGTGAAAAAAATTTCAGGAAATTGAGAAGGGTTCTTCTTGGTCACCAAAGCCTACAATAATGAAGCATTCAGAATAGTTTACATGGATGGGAATGAGTTGGTCAACCTAGTTAATGATTCATATCTAAATCATTATTACATGTAACTAATATCGATGATCATCATAGAAACAATAAGTAAACCTAATGACATCCTTTGTATAATAAAGGAACATCTTTCTATGGGTTTCTAAGGCATTAAACTACCAATGTGGCCCATCGTGGCCTTAAACTAGCAACATTGGTGATCTTGGTAGCCTAGTTTTATCATTTTGTGTGGCCTCATGCATTTTATTGTAACAACATGTTTTGTTTGCGAAGTTTTCTTGTCCTATTGGAGTTGTGCTTACAAGATAAAGCCTAGAAGTCATCGAGAAGATGGAACTCATCATGATAGTAAGTCACCACATGAAATCAAAGGGCAAGATTTAGTGAGTTTTTCCTCTTGTGCCAAGAGTTCTTGTTTCATTTTCATTTCCCATTACTATATCCTTGAACCCAACCTTGTAGCCTTAATATAATCCTCCTTACCACAAATGGCAATGTTGACTTATCTTGACACTCATGAATTATGTCCATACGAGTTCACTTTGCCATGCTCCATCATCAAGTCTGTTGGGTGTAACATATCTCATTGAATGGGAAAACCATTAGGTTCATCAAGTGTAACACATCTTGTTCAATGGGAAAATCACTGTCTTTTGGATGTAATACATCTCATCCAATAGGAAAACCATGTTAGAACTAGCCTTGGCAAAGAGGCTTAATGTAGTTTTCACTCCATAAAAAAATAAGGAAGCAAATTGCCCAGAAGCTAGATTGACCTATGAAGACTAAAAGCCCAAGTCAATAGCTCCAAACATGTAAAGGGAGGACCTTGGTGGCTAAAGAAAGATTGGAGCAAGATGATGGATCCTCAAATGCATTCATCAAGTGACCAACGTCTCAAAAGAACATGAAGTGCCAAAACTACTAATTGACCAGCATGTTAGTGCCATAGCCATGACATCAACAATGGATTACATTGTTAGCCTTTATAGGTACTTCCTTATGACCTCACCACTATTATCACATCATAGCCTTATCTTGTCATCACAAGCACTCTTTGGCATCATTTGACATGACTAAATCAAGTGTAAAGAGGAAATATTGGTGATGGACCTACAATGGTGTTTTGTATTCTTTGTCGGTGCCTCTCAGGTCAATCCTCAAAATTCCAACAAACATGGGCCAATGAAAGACCATAAAAAATGCATGTTGTAACCTTCTTGTTGGCCTTGTAATCCCATCCCATGAATTCCAATGAAAAACTTCATTGTAAATGTGAAGATTGAAAACCTAAGAGGTGTAATCTCATATACTATATACTTTTGGGGCTAAAAATTGCCTCATAAGTGATTAGAGCCTTATCTCCCAATTGAAAAAAGTTATATAATGCATATATTTTGGCTAGGGAGGATTAAAAATGACTTTTTGGATGCCAGAATTGGCATTTTTGTGGGTTTTATGGGGGTTATAACATTTTCCACGCTGGAGATATTTGTTGGAGGGTAAGACATCAACCNCTTGTTAGTTGGGGATGTATAACCATTACCCCTAGCATTGCCACTTCATCCCCCTAGTGTTGCTCCAGCATGGCCTAGGATTCTAGCATTATAGTAACTTTAGCAAGCATCCTACATATCAATGTTGCTGTTGGAAGGCCCAACATGGATGGGAGAGCCAACAAGGATGAAATTCCTATTTACTATTTTTAGTAAATGGAATGACCATGGGGGTATAACACTTACCATACATAGTAAGCCCCTAGATTTGAACACTTACCGCACTTGCACATAGCTATAATTTTGTTAGTAATCAAGCAAAATTTGCAATAGTAATAAATAAAAATTTGTAGCACCAATCAAGCATAATTTGTAGCCAAATTTATGGTTTAGAATCCTATAAAACCGAAGCACCAAGACTTTGAAGTGGTTTCTCACTTTTAAATTTTTAGGCATCTTTTGCGTTCAAGAGCATTGAGCACACACAGAGCTTCTTGAGTCTCCAACATGCAACCCATAGCCATTATTATCCTTGTTACCTCCTTTTGAGATCTATGAAATTGTGACACCAAGGTTAAGCATCTAGGAATCCAAACTCCTAGTGTTGCTCACTTTTTGATCCAAATTCCTCATACCCCTCACGCTGACCCCCCCTACCTCAATAATACATTTGATTTGGTGCAAGAACAACAAAGGTTCGAAAGCATCAGGAGTAACAGAACCTTCGGATCATGGAGCTAATCATAGCAGTTTCAATGGATTCTAAATCCCTCTTTTCTCTTCATAGGCACACTTTTGTACATATTTCTAGACTCTTTCTTTATTTTTAATAAATTTTCCATTTCATTTATGTGCAATTTAGATTTATTTATTCTTATTTTTAGTGCATTTATTATCAAAACTACATTTTATATTTTCATTTTTGTTATCTCGTTTTACCATCCTTAAGTCCTTAGGTGATCTACTGAACCATCCAAGGCATGTTAGATCCTATTTTTTTGCAAAGGGCCTTGGGATCTAGGATTAAGGGTTTTGTGTTAGAAGTTCTTGGTTGCTTCAACAACTAAGATTTTTAGTCACTACAATGATCAAGTTCAAGAATTATTCTAGATATTTTTAAAATATGAATGAAACCTAAAGAAAGGTGCCTAATATTAATTGACATAGAGAAGACTTAAGAAAGAGTTAGAGAATCCTTCTTGATTAATTTAGTGTTATGTGACCTTCTTAATGACCATTCTAGAATTGTGAGAATGGTGTGAGGATTTGATTAGTTGATTATCTATTCTTGGGAGTTTTTTTGCTTTTATCTATGCATTTTATTTATTTTCTAAATAAGATAAAAGTTAATTTCCCATTTTTTCCTTAATTATGGTCTACTATGGATCTTTATATTTGGAATGAAACTTAAGTGAGCTTGAATTATGAAATTTAAGAAATCTCCTCCATCATCATTGACAGTTTGGTATTAAAGAATTAGTACTAATGAAAATTCAATTTAAGTGGATAATCCTCACCTCAAATATAAGAAATTACTTCATATCATCATTTTTGTTTGCAATATCAATTGTTAATATCTACAAAATTCTTAAGATTTTAACAACACCTTTGATCATTAAACTATGGTATTGAAAGAAAAACTATGGCTTGTAAGACTCATATTTTAGAAATAGCTAAGATTTAAATATCTTAACTCATTTCTACCATGATCTGAGTATTCCTTTCTTGTTCATATTTGAAAATTCTTAATATTTTACATATTATAGAAGATATTTATGAATATTATCTTTTTGATCATTTCTATTATGTTACCAAAGAAGACGATAGTCCAATCTCTAGCCAATGAATGAAAGATATGAAAAATTCTTTCAACTACATTATTGATAGAATTGAAAAATTGAAAGAGAATAAAGGATATATGATGAAGCATATAGTGGAAATTTTTATTGTAATTATAAGTCTTGGATTTGGAAAGTGTTTCTCATATCTTGTGTTTATAGTCTAGTGTGGTTTGGTAGAAGTTTTTGACTTTCCAAAATGCATCCTCACTCTCTAGGTTAAGCACTAAGGTTTCATGCCTAATTTCAAGTGGTTAAGTGAAATTATGAGTTTATTCCGATGCCTTATGACACTTCAAGAATTCGCTTCATGTTTCGACTTGCACCTAGACTTAAAAGATGAAGTGTGATTCTTGGAAGGATTTGTCGACTACCTTGCATTAGTGCATATCCTACATCAACATAAGGGTGTTGATGCATCCTTGTTATAGGTCCAATTTGCCTATCTTTATTTCTCATGTGTCTAGGATTAGGCTAGGCTACATTAACAATAAGGCGTTGATAGCCCCTCTCTCTTCCTATGTGAAAACTATAAATGCCTAGGTAAGTTCATCCACATGAAAAGTTAATATTTAGGCATTTCCTAGAGCTTGTGACATTAGGTTCTATGAAGAGCTCTTCCTTCCTTGGATAAATTGAATTTCTTTCTTATTTTTTCTATGTTTTGAGTTATTACTTTTATAATTGCAGCTAGAATTTGTCAAATTGATACAATGCTTATGTAATCCAGAATCATTTGGATGATGTGAAGTCTAATGTTTGCATGATAAATAAATATTATGTCTTTTTCTCATTTTATCATTTATGTCTTAAACATTAAAATACCAAAAATGTTATAAAATATTAAAATCATAAAAATATTTATTTAATCCTTATTTACATAAGTTGCAATGATTCAACCTTACCCAAGGAGCTCTTGACAGTATGCAATGGTGTTAGCCCATCGAGGTTGTAACTAAGAGTCACTCTTATTGCATTTCATATGTGGTGTTGCACCTATTTCTTGAGGGATTATGATATATGTAAGTGTATGTAAACATTATGCCTATCTCCAAGAGGGATTGAAATCCATATGTATTTATTATGTTTTTATTCTTCGTAGTTATAAATTGGTAAAAATGATAAAATATGAAAATCATATATATTCTCTTTATCTTTTCAACCATGGAAACATGAGATATAATTGCATTATATGTATCACAATACCTTTTATATTTATTGAATCTAATAACATACAAAAGTGTTCTTGATAATCCACTCAACATCATCTTCAAAGCTTATGACTAGATCACATTGTGATTTAAATAATATTTCCCTTTGGTCCAAAACTAGTGAGATCCTTATCATTGACACCATTTCCAAGAAAGGAATTGTCAAATTAACTAGAAAGAGTTGTATAATCTTGTTTTTAACAATTATTTAAATCTAGTGTATATGTTTCTTAGCATTGTGTGTGGGTTTTAAACATAATCAAGATGGTAGATGATGCTATGAACCCACAAAATAGCTCAACAAGAGTATCAAAATGACAAAAGATATCTTTGAACATTAAGATAATATTTCTTCATCATTCATTATCTTAACTTATCATTAGGATAAGAAAGGAAGGCAACATGACATTCATAGATATTTTACAAAGAATTGGTCATGGCTATAGTAGCAAATCACAAAGAGCCCTTGATCAACCTTTGGCTATAGTAATTTCATGAGCCAAACATCAATGATTATGAACCTCAATTAAGGCAAGAGCTTTAACATTAGATGGTAGAGGAGGAGATCCACTGTGGTTTTTTATTTGGCTACTCAAATAAGAAAAAGGATGAAAAGGAAAACAACAAAGGTAAAGGACCATTCTATCATGAAGGCTCATGGCTAGTAAAACACCATTAAAAATTCATGTTACAACCTTCATTTCACAAATTGAGGCAAGAATTCATTGTAAATGCATGATTTGTAGTCCATGAGCTACAATCTTGCATACTTCAAATTTTTCAAGCCAAAAATGCTTTAAAAGTTGTTATTGCCTCACTCTCCAAGTAAAAAAAGGTATCTAATGTCTATATATGGGTTTAGGAAGGCTGAAAATGCCTTGGAAATGGCTAAAATTGGCATTTTCATGAGTTTTTGTAGGGGTATAGCCCCATATACACTAGAGCCATTTTCAATAGACACAGTAGCTACAATAGTCACAGTAGCTATAATAGTTGTAGTAGCCATAGTAGCTAGCATAGTCACTACCAAGACCCAATAGAAGTGCAATTTTAGAATTTTTGGAATTTCCATTTTTCTAGCAACAACTAGTGTAGTCATCCAAAGTCAATAATGGCTAGTGCAGATAACCTTCTCAACTAGGCATGACACTTTCTAATAGATTCCACTATTTCTATAGTTTCTAACATTTTGTACATTTTTCATCACTTTTAACATTTTCCAACAACCTTTGCATAGTCCATCCAAGGCCAGCATAGTAAAAATGGTGCCAGCAGAGTCACAAAATTGTAGTTGCTATTTATAATAAATAGATGGGTTTTGGGAGAAGATGACTATTACAACTTGCACGTCAACACCAATTTGTTAGCAATCATGGCATTTGTGCATAGGTCCAAAAATAGTAATCCTACCCTTTAAAAACCCAACATCAACACCATTGTCAAGGTCCCAACTTTTTGGCATTTCCAAATATTTGCATTTTACATCCCTCACAGTAGCAATTTTTGCACTTTCACAACCATAAAATCCCATTACAACCTCATCTTGTAGTGCTATATAGTAGCAAAAACTAGTACTACGATGGGCATAGAGACTTTCAAGTATCTTCCATTGCCTCAAAACTGTAATACCATTCCCATTCTCGCATTACAGACCCTAGTGGAAACCAATTGAATGTTGCTGAAAATTGGAGTTGGAAAGAAACCAGATTGTGGAGTTGTAGTAGGGCATAGCCTACCTTCTCCAACGAGCTTCAAGCTTCTGCAACCAACTTCTTGTGCTTTTGTCACAAAACCTATACTTCATGATCCTTTATTCTCATTTTTTATAAATTTTATTATTCATGTTATGTAAATTTTAGTTTATGTTTCCATTTCTACAGTTTTTTTCATTTCGAATCTACAACTGTAATACCATTTCCATTTCCATTCCTAAAGCCATTTACACTTTTGTTTGATCATTTCGATTTGCATTTACATTTTCATTTCTAATTTCATCTATGATTACATTTACATTTTCATAGTCATTTTCATAGTCATTTTGTAAGTCCTTGGGTGACTGGCAAGACCATTAGGACACTCTAAATCCTATTTTTCAAAGGCCTTGGGATTTGGAATTAAAACTATCTAGCACTCAAATATTTTGGTTATCTTTTTCATTCTAGCAACTGAGATTTCTAGCACCAATAGTTTTCTAGTGCTAGAAGAAGGACCTCCACATAAATTCTTGGCCAAAACCCATTTTCAACTATCACATTTTTAAGTTCTCAAATTTGTGAACATATTTCATTGAAATTTTGTAAACCAATGTAGCTATATTTTCATTGTATTTTCATAATAGTTGTTGGATTTTTGGGGGCTAGCATAGTCTACCTAGAAAACTCAAATCTAGATAAAACCCAATTCCATCTATTGGGAAATCTAGCAAAATAAACCACTTTTTCTACTCCCACCACCTAGCATGATTGGTTGGGATTTGCCATTCCATAATCTAGTTTTTTTTTTCGTAAAATCCATTTCCTTTGGAAAAGCCCATTTCATTCTAGAAGTCCATTTCATTTTTGGAAGCTTTGTTTCATTGGAGAATTCTAGTTTCCATTTGAAAGCCATATTTCCTTCTGGAAGTCTATTCTCATTTAGAAATCCAATTTCATTTGGTGTAGAACCTAGCAAAATAGATAACTTCTTCCAATTTCATCCATGATGGAATAGACCATATTAACCATTTTCATCTATGATGGAATAGACCACTTTTTCCATTTTCATTACGCTATGTAGTTGTTGGGAATACCCAACATAAACCCTATCTATTGCATAGTACATGACTATCTACTACACATTATTTTACAGTAACAATTTTTCTACTACCTTTCCACTTATAGCCAATTGCACCATTGGGAAATCCAACTTACTAAAGGATTTACTAAATATAGTAAGATGTCAAAACAACATCTCTAAACAATGTCTTTTAGTAAGTCAATAGTTTTTCCAACCAACATGATTGAAGTGACATCAAACCAAGATGCTATGAGGGTCTATGACTCCAAAGAACCTACCATGGTTGAGTGTAGATAATCCCTTAGACTAAGAGGTTGAAGCCAAAATTTTTCCATCATAAATGAAGAGCACTATAATTTTTTTTATTTGAAAATTCAAGCAGGCATATCATTCCATGTGGGGAAGTTGAAATCAAATGTGAGTATGAGCTTATCCACCATCACAAGAAGGAGTATATCCCCTTTCCATATGACAAAATACCTTTGAATGATACTCACACCCATATTTTTTCTCATTTGATTGAGATGGAAGAGTACAGTGAGAACCTTATTATGGTAAACCAAAATAAAGAAAGTGATGATTTTGAGGTTGAGTCTAAACCTAACATCTTCATCAAGGATTTATTCCAAATGATAGCCCCCTAGGTTACTATGCCTACTTCAACCCCTCTGGTTACTTCCATAGGTTAGGTGTCTCAACCATCATCTCTCATGTATCCCACCATGTTTGGAACTATACTAATTATAGTCACACACAAGGTACAACTTGCATCAAAGACAACCTCTCCTTTTTCATCTATGCCATTTGACATGCAACCATGCCTTGCATAACCATTACCGATGGCTCTCACCACCACTCATCCCTTCATGATAGTGGGCCCCACCGTGGAATCCCAAATAACCTAAGGATCACAAACACCCTTTATACCCTTTTCTTTCCAAGTGCCTACTTCGACCTCCTTGTTGTTTGATCCCCCTATGACCATGATGACCTAGCCACTCCCTTACATACTACAATTCATCACAAGGCCACAGGTCTTCCAGTTAATACCTCAACCATCAACATAAACACTGCAATCGATGGGGATGTTCCATGGTTTGGATCAAGCATTTCAAATGATCCAAGACATCAACAAAGAGCTATGAATGACTTAAACTATCAAGGTTATAGACTTCTATTAAGACTATCCTATAAGTCCTACCATTACTCAAATAACATTACTTGAAAGCATGCCCATATCAAACTTCAACAAATACAATGATCAAGGGGATCCCAATGCACATCTAGTAACCTTCTTATTTGAGTTCCTTATTTTTCAGGCTTATCCTTGATATTATGAATTTTTCCCATGTCCCTAAAGGGAAAGGCCGTAGATTAGTACCAAACATTACCTAGAGGTTTCATCTCTTCCCTTGGGGACTTGATTAACTAGTTTGTTGACCACTTTAGATACAACTTGAAGCCAGATGTCACAATGGATCAATTAGTGAAGGTGAGAGAATATACATCTAAGTAAGATATAGAAAAGGAAGAATAGGGAAAAAAGGAGAATGGGAAAATAAAGAAAAGGCAACTATAATTATTTGTTATGACCGAATGATTTAATAAGATCTATAACTATCTTCAATTAGGATTCTCTTTCTTCAATAGTAGCATTTGCATTGCTAAGAACTACTTTACATCCAACGAGTCCATCACATAATTGTTTGATATATTCGGTTACATGCCTTGCTATAGCTATTGATATAGAGAAAGAAGAAACCATTGGAATAGATTCAGAAATTATTGTTGGTGTTGCCTATGGAAGGGAGCCTCTTCCAGGTGTAAAAGAAAAAGAATGTATGAGTGGTGATCTAGATGGTGGTGGAATAGGAGTCTATGTAGAAGTAGCATTTGCATCAGCTCTATTTATCTCCCAAATAAAATACTGTTGCATCATACACATTTGCAATAAAAGTTTTTTTAATTAACATCATACAAGGAAAAGAGGAAAGTATTAAAACCTTTAAATAATTAAAACCTACCTATGGTTTCTTTCCCTTATCATGTCTTAAACTTTGTTTAGTTGGTTGGGATTATTGTTGAGCCTGTTGTTGGGTTGGTTTTCTAATAACTATTGGATCACCAAAAATTTTCCCAATACATTTCCTTTGCAAAAATAAACTTATTAAAAAAATAATAAGAAAACATAAAAATATAGATAATACATTAAACTAATTAAATTATATTTAAATATATACCTTGGAAGTAGAAAATGTGATTTGTTCATGTGATTAAACTGTACCAAATGTTGAAGTACCTTGAATTTCTTCAACCTATGGAACCTCAGCACTCTGTGTTGGTTCATTCTACAACCTAGATTGCACTATCAAATACATAAAATGAAAAAACATAATCAACAAATAATGTAATAATAAAAACATGAAAATACCTCACTAATTTCCTCCTAACTCCGAGCTTGTTATAAAGCTAATTGACCTTTCTTGGCATCCATAATCTTTCTCCTTATAACCTTCTCATCTTCAAGAAATTAAGGGCATAATCAATGATTATAACAAGTAAAACATTTCTTGGGATGATCATAACTCAGGATCATACGCATGATCAAAGGTATATAACATAGAGTATAGAATTTTGAAGGATCTTGTTGGGCAATAGTAATTTCAATCATGGAATTATACTAAATAGAGAAACAAGACATCAACCAATTGTAAATCCTATCAATTATAGCACCATGAAGTATGAAAATAGAACAAGAGCTAATATTGGATTGTTATCTATGCCATAGAACCTTGCTACTGATGAATATACATTAGTCAAAGTGAGCATCATTAATGAAATCTTTACAAAAAAATTGGTTTTTGTGAATGGTGGAATCAGCAACATAATTGGATAATTCCTTCTTACAAAAAGATTTAAATTGTTGAGAATGAGTTGAAGGAATTAAAGGATCCTCTCCTTACTGAAAGCTTAAGACTTCTTTAATATCAAGAGAAAGGATTGTTACCACTCCAAAAACTAATTGAAAAATAGTACTTTTCTTATTATCATACTACTCAAACCACTTCGAAAGAATACTCTTGCATTGGAAAAGTTTAAAAATCAAAAAAATTAGTAAATCAGCTAACCTAGAAGTGGTAAGGAACTAAAAATCATCCCTTCCAAGCAAGTTATAAACCTGATCAGAAGTAGTAAGGACATTATTTTGGTGTTAAAAAATATTAGGCAATAAAGAGCTATTACTTGAAGGAACCTATGGTGAACCTTGATGTTTGGGAGCCATGAATTCTTTATAATAGAAAATCTTCAAGCTTCTTTGCTGAAAATCTTTTTCTTGTATTAAGTTGTGATGAGTAAGTCATCTTACTTCTTATATTTATAGAAATCTTAGTAAAAGCCAAGAGAAAGTATAACTTAAGATAACTAAGAACTTAATAAAAGCTAACATATACTTTCTTTAAAGAAAAAGCTAACATTTACTTTTGTTTTAAAATTTAACATTCAATTTTTTTGAATTTTATGATTTTTAGGTCCACTAAAGTGAAGTTATTTTCCATCCAACTCAAAGTAGCCTTCTAGATGATTCCAATGGTACCAATTTCATCAAAATATGACTTATGGTTTGGAAGATATGGTCATTCTTGATTT
>MNCI01033152.1:293863-403879 GCA_015680685.1 Gnetum montanum
GGGGGGGATGCCTAGGGCCTATAGCCAAGTTGTGGTGAGGCCTACAACTAGCCGTGGCACAGCTGCAACAAGGCTGCGGCTAGCCGTAGCCAACCATGGCAAGGTTGTAGCCAGGCTGTAGCTAGTTGTAACGAGTAGCAAGGTTGCAGCCTATAAGTTTGGCCCTTAGGGGGCCAGCCCCCAAAAAGGGGCACAAGAAAAACCCTTTCCACCTTTCTTTTCCCCCATTGCTGCGGCACCACTGCTCACATTGTTGCCACCATGTTGCCCATGCATTGTCGTGCTGCTCGTACCACCGCTATCTACCATTGTCATTGTCTCTTGTGCCCTTGCTACTTCCACATAGCCATGCACTACCTACACTATGCTACATTGCCATTGCCTACAACCGCACCTCACCTACAACTGTGGATGCCATCACTGTCTTCTCTCTGTCGCCATCATTGCCTCTCTCCATCGCCCATCACTGCCTCCCACACCATCCATCACTACATCTTGAGCCATCCATCATTGCCTCCCACACCATCCATTACTACTACTCGACCCACCCATTACTGCCTCCTATGCTATCCATCACCACATTCTATGTCACCATCGTCTTTCGTGCCACCCATCACTACCTCCCTTGTTGTCCATCATTGCCTTCTACGTTGCCCATCACCGCCTTTTGGCCACCACATAGACCCTAGAATGGGTCATTAATCAGTTGACAAAAAAATCAAACTTTTTTCAAAAATTGATGGGAATTTTGAAATTCTCTTCGCCTAATGAAAAACTTTTCAAGAAGAATTTTTTTTTACACTTGTCAGTGTTAGTTTAAATAGAATATGCACCCAATTATTTACAAAAATTTGAATTAGTGTTATAGTGATAATAGAAATCAAAATTTTGTATTAAGTGCACACGTCCTAGAGTAGAACTGGGATGGGTGACCTCTTGGGAAGTCTCGAAAAATGTGAAAGTTGAGAAAACTTAAAATGTCTATAACTTTTAAATTCGGAGTCTTTTTTCAACAAAAAAAAAATCAATTCTAATAGATTTGAACCTTTTGGACTTAATGGAATGATTAGATTTAACTTTCGGATTATAGAAAATTAGCTTTTAATTTATTATTTTAGGTCCCAAAAATAATTAGAATTTAGTACTCGATGAGAAATCCATAACAGTTTCAACTTCTTTCACAACTGACTAAATGATTTTGAATCCCATAGAAAGGGCCATAGAGGCTATGGATTATCAACATACCTAATTTGTTCAACCTACTGATGTTTAGAATCCAAAGAATAAACTAGAGAGAAATGGAAGCCTGAGTCAATGATCATATGAATCCCCTTAAAGATCAAATTAATAAGATCAGGGGTGTTCAAGAAGAACTTTGACACTCAAACCAAGGGTTCAGGATAGAGATCAAAAAATGTCTGAAAAAATTTAAGAAATTGTCCCAAAATTTAGAGGATAAATGGTTAGAAGTACAAGAAAAGATGGATTCCTTTGCAGACTCCATCAAGCAATTAATTGACCGTCTTATTCAACCTTTCAATCCTACGCATGATCTACCTAGAGAACAACATCAAGATCAACCTCTCACTAGGGATCCACAACAAACACAACCACCACCTATTAGTGATAAGATACTGAAATCCATCTTGTAGATTGTAGAACTGAAATCGAACTGAGGGATATGGGAATTGGCTTAATCCATGTAGAGAATCATTGACATAAGTTCATGCTAAGAAAGTAAAATTAGATCATTATGATGGAGCCCATGGATCCAATGCTAAGGCAAAGGATTGGCTTGATATAATGAAAAATTACTTCGATATGGTGAATTTGTTAAGCCATGAACATCTAGAAGTTATCTCATATTTAAGATGACTTGCAACAACATGGTGGAATGGACACAAGTTTTGATTAAAAATTGGCTTAATTTTTGTTGAGATTTTGAACAGAAATTTGTTCTAGATTCTTTTCTCAAAGAGCATAAAATGAGATTTGATTTCTTAAGGTTGGGAAGATGATTCGTAGATGATTACTACAAGGAATTTTGTGATCTTTCTTAGTATGTAAGTTACCGGGATGAGGAAGAATTAGCTTCAAAATTCATTGGAGGACTACATGATCAATTACATTCCCAGACACAAGCCCATAGTCCTCAAACTTTTAATGAAGTATATAGAATTACTAAGGATTATGAGAAATTGAATAGATATGAGTGACCCTTCGATAAGCAACTCTTCGACATACCACTTTTCCACAAGCAATGGTAGAGGAGATACAAACAAAAAAAGCTCAATTAGGATCTGGATGTTTCTTTTGTGGTGAAGATCATTTTAAATAGAATTGCCCAAATTTTGAGTAAAAATACAAAGGACCAACCAAATAAAAAATAAAAAACCATACCCAAACATGAACAAAGGAAAAATTCTAGTCACTACCATAGCTATTAAGAAGATATCTACATCAACTAAATCAGGTTTATGTAAATTTCAAGTTGCTTTACTGATTTTTGAAGGTTCAATTGAAGGTAAACAAATTAAATTTTTTATTAATAGTGGTGTTGGTGATAACTTTATTTCTCAAAAATTAATTAATTTATTGAAATTAAGTCTACCTTCCAAGAAAATTATTAAGATAGAATTTCCAAATGGAACAACTATAAGCAAACATACTAGGTATGGAGAAATTAACTTTACCTTGCAAAACATGCCTTGTGTTCATGAATTTTTTGAATTTGAACTAGGTGATGTTGATGCAATTTTAGGAATTTCTTTTCTAAAAAAATTTGATGTTACTGTCCACTTTGGAACTCTTATTTTCAAAGTCCCTACCACTGACAGAGTCAAGGTTCTAAGGGTGGGTAGGAACAACAATGAAAATTTATACAATAACTATTAAGAAACCTAAAAGACTAGTTAAAGTAACCAAACCTTAAAAATTTTCGAGTGTTGAGATCTTGAATGAGCTTAAGGAATATAAAGATTTAGCATTTGGTGAAACTAAAGAACTACCTCCAAAAGAACTATTGAGCATGCCATTGATATTTTTCCTAGTACAAAACTTGTCTCAAAATCTCCTTATATATTTTCTAATTCAAAATTAAGAGAATTAAAAGTAAAATTAGACCAGTTATTGGAAGAAGGGAAAATTAGACCTAGTGTATTACCTTGGGGTGCACCAGTTTTATTCATTAAAAAGAAAGATAGTACACAAAGATTCTGCATTGTTTATAGAGCATTGAATAAAGTGATGATTAAAAATACTTACCCTTTACCTAGAATTGAAAATTTATTTGATCAACTTATGGGGGCATGTTATTTCTCAAAGATTGATTTAAAATTAGGTTATCACCAAATAAGGATCAAGGAGAAAGATATTGAGAAAACTACCTTTAGAACTAGGTACGGGTTATACAAATTTGTTGTGATGCCATTTAAACTAACTAATCCACCTACAACATTCATGAAATTAATGAATAATATTTTTTATGAATATCTTGAGTAATTTGTTATACTAATTATGGATGATACACTTGTTTATTCTAAGACAAGAGAAGAACATGTCAAACATTTAAAAATTAGAATGGAAATTATTAAAGAATGTCAATTAAAAGATAAATTAAGTAAATGTGAAATATTTAAGGAATAAGTTTCATACTTAGGACATATAGTTTCCAAGAAAGAATTGCAAGTAGATGTAGGAAAAATTAATGCGATCCAGGATTGTCTTGAATTAAAAGATGTTACAGTAGTTCGCAGTTTCTTAGGTTTAGCCAATTTTTAATGATGTTTAATTAAAGATTATTCTACCTTGGTAGCCCCATTAACTAACCTTTTGTAGGAGAAATGTGTGTTTAAATTTGATGAAAAATGCAGGGAATCTTTTCTTAGATTAAAGATGCTACTTACAACATCATCCATTTTGAAAATTCTGGATGAAGATCTATCATTTGAAGTATCCATGGATGCCTATGGAATAGGGATTGGTGTAGTTATTTTAGAAGAAGATAAAGTGGTATGTTATGAATCTCATAAATTATGAGGAGTTGAGGTAAATTAATCAACCCATGATTTAGAATTACTAGCAATTATTCATGCTCTAAAATTTTTGAGACATTAAATTGGTGGAAAAAGGTTTGTACTAAAAATAGATCATAAAAGTCTAGAATATTTCCAAAGACAACCTATTTTGAATACTCATCAAAGCTGATAAATAGAAATATTGGTAGAATATGATTTGGAAATCAAATATATTCCTAGCAAGAAAAATGTTGTAGCTGATGCCCTTACTCGAATGTGGAATTTAATGATAGGTGTGGTAACGACTCTTATGAAAGAAGAAATTAAGGAATAAATAAAAGAAGACCCTTACTTTAAATATATTTTAACCAATATTTTCTATGAGCCTCAATATCAACTTAATTCTAATGGTTTATTGATGAAAGAACAAAGAGTATGCATACTAGAAGGAAATTGGAGACTAAGGTTGTTGTGTGAAGCACATGAAGTACCATACATAGGACACCTAGGTTATATTAAGATCTATATGATAATTCAAAAATATTATTTTTGGATTAGAATGAATAATGATGTATCTGCATACATTAAAAATTGTCCAACATGTTAAATAATAAAAGTTGAACAAAGAAAACCTAGTGTATTATTACAACCTCTGGGAGTCCCAACCTGGAAATGGAAAGATATCACTATCGATTTCATTATGGGATTGCCAATAACCATAAAAGGAAATGACTTGATTTTCATAGTAGTTGATTGTCTATCAAAGATGGCACATTTTATAGCTTTGAAATATATAAACACATCAGAAGAAATAGCCAAAAAATTCATACTAGAAATATTTTGATTACATGGTTATCAAAAATCTATCACTTTGGATAGAGATCCCAAGTTCATATTCGAATTTTTAGAAAATTTCTTTAGAGAGCTTGGAACCCAATTCAAATTTAGCACAACTTATCACCCTAAGATTTGTAATGACGGAAAACGTCGGCAGCTGGAAAATACCGATCGAGATTCCGTGTACACAGTTTTAACCACGGATCCGCGTGAGGGCTATGCTGGAAAAAGCGAATCCACGGTGCCCTGAACGGTCTTGTCGATCAGACAGGGACTTATGGGTCAGTAAAACGATGTAGATTACGAATCTTTGCATGCTGCGATTTGATTCGAGAGATCGTGAAATGGGAGGAAAACGACGTGGATGGATCGCTACGGTGATAACGTCAAACATGCCGAGGAAATGCTAATCGAGAGAGAAACGCGTGATTTTCAAGGATCTATGTTTCAATTCTTGAAAGAATGTATGATTTGTATATCAACTTACAATGGGAGAGAGACCCCCAACAACTTGATACAAAAATGAGCACAAAACAACAAGGAAACTGCCTAGACAGAAGTCTGATCTACCTCATAGGCCAAAGCTCAGGTGCAAGGATGGTCAAGCTCTGAAGTCTGCCGATCAACTGTTTGTGATCGATAGAGTCTGTAAGCTGGGCGAGGTGACCTCACGATCCCCGTTCTGCTTCTTTGCTTCAAGTAGGCTCTGCTCAGGGCGGCGATCTCTCTTGTTGTTAAGGCTCAAATGCGCTGTGCTCTGTTCTTGCTGAAGAATGGTGTTGTCGGCGGTTGTCAAAAGGTTGCTCTTTGTTTCTCTGCGCAAGGAGATTAAGTGTTTCCTCGCTCAGAAAATGCTCTTTCCCTTTTGATTTTCTGCTGACAAAAGTGATAAAATGCTCTGGTGCTCAGAAAATGCCTCTGTTTCTCTGATTTGCCAACCCTGGTATCTTTGTCAACTGGGATATTTATAGGCTGCGACGCTTCTGTGAAAAAAGGCGCAACCCTGCTGATGTGGGTCCCGGATATTTTGGTTCCCTTGACTTGCTCATTTTAAGTCAAACTGTGACTATGCACAACACGCTCATTTGCGTGTTGCGCGTGTGAGGAGTAGGTACATGTTAAGCGTGTTTCGGCTATATTCAGGCTGTATTACACTCATTCGCGTTGTGTTGCGTGTATGAGCGTAATCTGGTGTAAAAATAATAAGCTCAAAAATTATTTTACGCTCACTACACAACTGTGCGTGACAAAGCATAAATGTAACATACGCTCACTACGCAGCTGCGCGTGGTGAAGCGTAAACAAGGCATAACTTATGCTCACTACACAGCTGCGCGTGATGAAGCGTAAATAATGTGCAACTTGAATGATGACCTACGCATTGGTATGCACCGCCATGTAACGAGCGTAAAGACAAGTTATTTATGCGTTGTAAGCAAAAGTGCCAACCTGTCGTGCTTCTCTGAACTCTGCCTTCAACTGTCTTGGAGCTTATTACGCTCATTACGCTGTCATGCATGCTAGAGCGTAAACCTGTCCTTGAACAAATTTGAGGCGCGTTCTTGCTCGAATTACGAATCTTCGCCTAAGGCCGACTCGTAATTTTCACAGTGTTTCAAGATTGATGGATAAATTAAACATGTGATAGAATATTAGAAGATATCCTATGAAGCTACGTTGGGAGTAGACCAAAAATGTGGGAGAATTATTTGCATCTGGAAGAATTTTCCTATAATAACAATTATCAAGGTTCCATACATCAAACACCATTCAAAGTAGTATATGGACATAATTGTTTACACCATTAACCTGGGTAGATCCACCCTTAAGAGTAGAATGGAAAGAAGAAGAAATGAAAATAATGGAAAACATTGTCACAAGGCTAAACAAAATTTACAAGTTTCCCAAGATAAATATAAAGGATATGCATATCAACATTAACTTAAAAAAGAATTCCAAGTAGGTGATTAAGTATTACTAAGAGTAAAACCTAATATACTAAATTAGCACCTAGATTTTTTGTACCTTTTGAAATCTCTAAAAGAATTGTTAAAGTAGCATATCAATTGAATCTTTTGGAGACCTTAAAAATTCATCCAGTTTTTCATGTAAGCTTGCTAAAGAAATTTCATGAAAATGATGTACCATATGTATTGTATTGGAATACTTTTCCATTACAATCCAATTTCAGTTTTGAAGTTAAACCCATTACTATTAAGAATTGATGAACTAAGAAATTATGAAATAAAACTATCAACAAAGTACTTATTCAATGGTCAAATTATGACCAATAGACTTGGGAAAGTAGGGAGTTTATTTTAAATACTTATCCCAACTTTTTGATCATCATTATATTGAATGATAGGTTGAATTTATTATGGATGTAATAAATTATGTTTATAATTTTTGATGTTTTATGTGCATAGATGATAATGAGGAAAATAAGGAAATTGAATCTAAGGAGCATAACAATGAAGTGGTCGTTGAGTATTTGGATATAGAGGAAGCACTCAAGGACAAGGTAGATGATTAGGGGGGGGGGTGTAGATTGTAATGTCCCATCCCTTGTTAAGGGTGGAAATAATTGTCAACAATGTAATTAACCTTGTAATGAAGAGGCACCTCATTACAAGGAGTTGTGACTATTCATGTATCCCTTGGAAATGGGTTTGAGCATGCCATTTAAGGCTAGGGTTAGAGGTTGTGTCAGGCATGGAGTTGTGGAGCTTGGAGAGGTAAGTAACAAGAGCTGGGTGAAGTGGGACAAAAATGGATTGATCACCCCTTTGACAGGACAACCTAATCATGGTGGCAGTGTTGGATTTCTTCTAAGGCTTAAGTTGCATAGGAAGATAACCAAAAAGGGTGTTACAGTACTCTCTTCCATTAATATAATTTTTTCCATTTACTTTGCTTAATTTTTCAACACAAATTATTTATTTGCTAGTTAATTCATTATTTAAGTATTTATAATGTTTCCAGTATAATATCTAAGAAGATGGTGAATATAATAAATTAAGCATTCATACTCTTACAACATTTGGGAACATGATGTCACATCTATAGTTTCGATTGAACAATGATGTCACATTTCGGTTTTACGTATTAAGGTTTTATATTTATCTAAGTGAAGTGTGCATCATTGCCACTACAACCTACACCATACCTACAATTGGAGTTTGCATCATTTTCTAGTAATAACCCTTTGCATCTTGGATAATTTCACTTGTTGGAATTTTCTCCAAATAATTAATTAATCATAAAATTTATTAAACCAGGTTGAAACTAGTAACCATGTCTTTCAGCCAATCAATTGTTATTTCCCTTAACCTGACTAATATGACATCCAACTAAGATGTTATGAGGGTTTATAACTATAAAGATCCTATCATGGTTAAACATAGGTAATCACTTAGGTTGAGAAGGAAAAGCATATAATTTTCCATCATCAATGAGAATTATTATAATTTCATCTATGCCAATATCCAAGTAGGCTTTCTTATCTCATAAGCAAAGGCAAAATCCAATTGTGAATATGAGCTCATCCATTGTAACAAGAAGGAAAACAACCCTTCCCCCTAGGACAAAATACCATTGTCTAATGCCCACACATGAATTCTATCCCATCAAATTGAGATGGATGAACAAGATGAGGAGTCAATCTTTGACGGTTAGCCTAAGGAGTAGGATGAGTTCAAGGAAGTGCATGCACTTGAAAACTTCTTAGCGAGCCTCTTCCAATAGTTGGCTTCCAAAGCCATTGTACCCACCTTGGTCTCTCCTACCTCCTCTATGGGGGAAATACCTCAACATACTTCTCATATCTATCCAGCCATGTTTGTACCATCACATATTATAGCAACACATTAGGCATAATTGGTACCCCAAACTACACCCCTTTTCTTGTCCATGCCTTTTGTCACACGACCTTAATCTGCTCAACTATCACCAATGGTTCTTATCATCACTCACCCATTCTTCATACCAGTGGGCCTCCATAGTGGGATCCCAATTGATCCAAGGGTCACATACATCATTTCTACCCTTTGTTTACCAAATACCTGCTCCAACCTCCTTCTTGGTATTTGGTCCCCATATGACCATGATGACTAAGCCTCTCCCTTCCATGCCACAACCTATTGCGAGGCCACAAGAATTTCAACTCATATCACAAATATTTGTATAGATACTACGGCATCTTGGAATGCCCCAAAGCTTGGGTCAAGCATTGCAAATGATCCAAGACATTACAAAAGAGTTATGGAGGCTTAAAGTCTCCACAATCCAAATGGTAAAGATCATGGGCTTCTATCAAGATGATGCAATGAATTCTTTTGTCCCATAGATAACTCTTCCATCGTGAATCCCTATACCTTAATTCACTAAGTACAATGCTAAGGGTGATCCTAATACTCATCTTATAACTTTCCCTTTTGAGTGTTTATTGCTACAAGCTTGGCTACATATAATAATGTGGATTTTTCCTATGTTCCTTATTGGGAAAGCCTTAGAATGGTACCATGCACTACCAAGAGTATCTATATCTCCTCTTGATGACTTAATATCACAATTTTTTAACCATTTCAAGTATAAGTTGAAACTTGACACGAACCTTGACTAAATAATGAAGGTCAAGCAAGGACCCCTTAGACCCATCCAAAACTTTATAAAACAATGAAACACTCTTCTTAATGAGATTCCTCAACCAATAGTTAGGGCTCACCTTCTTGCTATATTTAAGGGGACTATTAATGACTTCATTAATTATAACCTCTACTACCTAGAACTATGGTCACTCAACAAAGCCTTCTCTCAAACCAAGAACATAGAGGATGCCATTGAGGTTAGTCATGGTCCTACCTACATGGAATATAAGAGTTAACATACATGAAAGAATAAGGAGAGGGGTAGGCAAAATAATGTAGTGTTAACCACTATGGCTAAAGAGAACAAAACAACATAGGAGTATAAAATGATTTAACCCAATGCCCCCAAAATGAATAATCAACCATCAACATTTGGGGCCTTTACATCAGTCAACATGAGTCCAATTTCAAACAGAACAACCTGTCTAAGTACACTAGGTTATTTGTGAAACCATATGAACTCCTTAATTAGTTTCTAAAGAGTGGAAGAATACAATATAAACAAATGACCAAGAATGCTCGTAAGAGGTATGATAGGCTATGTGATATCACCAAAAATCCCACTTTTACAACCAAGGATGACCCACTAGTAACTAGGTACTTCATGCTTAACCATTTCTACCATTATCATCAATTGCTAGGATAAGATACTGATTTTTTTTTTACCCCTAGGATGACTAGCAGAAGATGATAGATAACATTGAATTGATCCTTGATGCCTCTAACCTAGTTAGACCACAAAAGTAGTCCATGAAGGTCTACAAAGACCAATTGAATGCTAGCAACAATACCTACACTATTGCTACATTTAACATGAACAATAATTTCATGCCTATGTGGGAGCTGTTTGTGATTTAAGAACCTCCTCACAATGACAAGATTCCTTAAGCTTCATCTAGCTCAAGTCCCACTTTTTCTTGGAAGGATACCATTAACTACGCCTCCAAAAAAACCTTTTGTGATTAGAGTGACATCTCCCATTACAACTAAATCAACAAACATAGCTAAAAAACATCCTCTTGTGGTGACCCATGCAATGGATTCTTCCTAATCAAACAATAATAACAAGAAATCACTAATGAAACAATGTAAGAAGCCTATGTCAAAGCCTAAGAATGAAGACAATAAGAAGGCAAAGGCATGGAAAGAATTGGGTCCATCAAAGCCCACTCCCATTTCATTCATTTCAATGAGCTCTAACACACAAGCCACTTAAACTAGTTAACCATGGGAGGAAACTAGAGAATAAGGGAAGGAAAAAGAAGCCAAGCCATAACTATTGAAGCATGAAGTTTGCATCCTAAGGCACATGGAGGAAGAAAAGAACAATAAAAATGAAAATCCAACAATCAATGACAAGGACTTCCTCAATGCTATGGAATAGGTCAAGAAGTCATTAAAATAAAATAAAAAACACTTCCCTTAGCCTATATGACCTTATGATGACTTCCACTACATACTGCAAAGCATTAGTAAAGATGTTGATCTTTTTTCCTATTAGCAAGAAAATTCTTGCTAGTGAAGAGTCCATTCATGAAGTGATGGTACCACTTTTACCAATGCAAGAAATGATGTCAATAGCATTAGTGTTTTGTGAGATCAAGACCAACCCCTAGGATGGTGAGACAACCAAGGCTCCACTTTTCATAGTTATAAGGGTAGAACAATACAAGGCACATAGGGTGCATGTTGATGATAGAGTGGAAACTAACATAATATATTATATCATCATTAAAAATTTAGTCTTAACAAAGCATATGCAATATACTTCAACTTCTACTTTTAAATTCTTCGATGGATCTTAGGTTGCTATAAAAGGCTCCATTTCTTTAGACATTATGGTAGGGGAACAATTCCTCACGATGGCTAACTTCTTGGTTGTGGAAGAGATACCATCATTCAATCTCATCCTCTTGAGGTATTGGCTACTTAATTACAAGTTTTTTTCTCATCCATTCATCAAGAAATTTACCTACCTTGTAAGGTAGGTGAGATAATCATCCATGGCAATAGTGAAGTTCCTTTGATGATCAATAGTGTTAAAATAGAACAAGGATCCAAAGTGAAGTTTTAGGAAGAAACTCCTACTATTAATCATGAACTCAAGAATGCCTATAGAGCATAGGAGGCTAAAATCAACAATGATGTACTCATGGATACATCATGGAAGGAGCTTCCCTTTAATGTGAGTAGTGAAGGAAATGAGGAATATAGGATCATGCAAAGTAGATCATATACCTTTCCTAATCATTCAAAAATTACAAAACACTTGCATAATTAATGTATCCCCCTTAATTCACTTGCCTTTTCATCTATAACAATGTAGCGCTTTTCCTATAGCCTTCTTAACCTGGTAGAGATGTTATTTGCATACATCATTTCTACTATACTTGTTTTACATTGCTTTAACTTTACTTTATTTGTAGCCTAGGGTTTATTCTTGTTTACCATGTACCTTTATTCCTTTTCCATTTTAAAACATAAAACATAAAAATACCATAAAAACTTTAAAACGTGAAAACTCAATAAAATTTTTTTAAGATGTAAGAGTTGATAAAGATTTTCTTTTTAAATTGTTTGGCCCACCAAGGCCTAAAACTAGCAAAATACACAGCCTTGCCAAGGTCTAAAATTGGCAAAATTGTGACAGCCCATCAATGCTTAAAACTAGAAAATTGTGATGACCTGTCATGGTCTAAAACTAGCAAATATGCATGGCTTGCCATGGCCTAAAACTTTCAAAATGTTTATTACTATTTACAACCTAGTTCACATTCTAGTTGTCTAGTTAGTTTTACTATTTATTACATTATGATCATATAAATTAACCAAAGTAACCTCATAACAATAATGAAAATGAAAATATATAACATATATGAAACACTAAATATTAAAACATGTAAATAAAATTAAATTTTTAAAAACGATAATAGTCCGAATGTCGATAACATAGTAGTCAAAGTCACATGATTTAATAAAAGTTTAAATAATGCATAAAACAATGAACCATCTTTCAGCAAATAAATTCTAACACTAACCACAACATCATAATAACATGATCAACAATAATACATAAATTAGCCAAAGACAATAATCAATTGATAATGCTAAGGTGCTTCCAAAGGTGGTTGAGAAGTACTTCTATCTTTGCCACTGGGGCCACTGATGTCACCTAGTACTTGTACCATAGTAATAAAAGTTTAATTAGTAATAAACATAATATGAAATCAAATCAAATCAAATTAAATTAAGACATGATAGAATGAAATAATGAAGAAAACTTGAAGGAATCTTTCATAACATCCTCTAAAGGGAGGCTCCAAAGATCAACCTCCAAATGATGGAGGATCTAGTCCTCATTCATGTGGGTCTAATACACCTCCCTAAGATTAACACTTGTTAAGATGTTGCTATCATCGATTTTAGTCCACATAGGTGGATCCTAAAAAAATGTATTAGTATTCATCTCATCATAAATAGTAGTGACTTGACAAGCTAAGGAATCAACAACTATTAGAGAGCTTTCAAATACTTTAAGACACTCTCTGCTTGAATCCCCTTCACAAACAACTATAAATTGTTCCATTTAGTGGACTCTTCCTTCAACCACTTGAGATAGGGTTCATGTTCAGCCTTATGTTTCTTTTTGTGGTCCTTTTGTACATGGATCCACTTAGGCACCTAGGCACAATAATCTCTCAACCTGTTGACCTTACACATCTATAAGCCCATCTGCACCCTCTACTTTGCAACCTCTCTATCAAGGGAAACCTTTCCATGAATGACATTTAAGTACCATGTAGATTTAATCTCTCTAGATTGCAAGGAAATCTTGTTGGTCACTTAGGTCTTTACAAATTCCTTGTGATCTTTAAGATCTCTTTTGTCTTAATCGACTTCTTGTTTTTTCTTTCCAATGGTACAAATTTTTCCCATAGGAACTCATTGGAATTTTGTATTTATAATGAGGTTTTAGTGCATGAAAGTGCACATATAATGGTACTTTCATACAACTTTCATGAAACATGCTCTACATATAATGGCAAGCTAGGTAGTGTGTCAATCTCAATGGGACAGTTAGAATCCCATCTAATCTTAGGCATTGAAACTAATAGAAAAGACATATGCAAAAATAATAAATGATAAAATGATAATGAAAAAATGATAATGAAAAAATGAAAAAACAAAATAAATAAAATAATACAAGTAAAAAATCATATATAACTAAACGTGGAAGATAAGTTAAGTTTTTACCAACATTGGGAGCAATGTGTTGTAATCGATTAATCATGTCTTCAACCATCCCATGCATGAATTTCCTCTTATCAAGAGTATCCATCCATGATATAGAGACTAAAAATATTGGTCACTAGAAAATTGAAAAGTCTTCGCAAAATTGTTTTGATCCAAATCCCAAGGATGTCCATGAAAAATAGGATCCAAGATACCTTGGATGGTCCAATAGATCACCCAAGGACCTAAGGATGATCAAACAATATTATAGAAATAAAAATGCAAATACAGATTTGAAAACAAATGCACTAAAATGAAACAAGAAAATAAAACTTACACACGAAAAGAACTATAAACTTTATTTTAATAGAAATAAAGAAAGTTCAAGAAATGTGTACAACATGTGCCTAGAGTAGTAGGGGGTTCACTTTAGTGGGGGTTCAAATTTAGTTAAAACTATTACAAATAGCTCCATGATCTAAAGGTTCCATAGCTCCCAATGCTTTTGAATCTTTTTTGCTCTTTACACTAGATCTACAATGGTAATGATGTAAGGGGATGAAATGTGTAAGGTGGTTTTGCTACCACAAAGAGGCATGTTGGGGCAAAGCCCAAAATGCTCAACATTGGTACTCAAAAGTCACATAATCTCAAAAAGGGGTAACAATGACTAAGGAGGTTTTATGTTGTGAATTCAAGAAGCTGCATGTATGCAAGATTGCAAGAGCTCTTAAATGCAAAATATGCTTGATATATAGACATTATATGCTTTTTTCTCTTGGTGGATGAGGCTTTGACCAGTTATAAAGCATTTTTTAGCACCAAAAATATAAAGTTTATGAGATTGTACCTCATGGATTACAATATTCACATTTTACAATGAAAGTTCAACCTTGGGTCTTATGTGGCGAGGCTTACATGGCCAAAAAAACCTGTATTTTTCATGATGTTTCATTGATCCTTGTTTGTTGGTGTTTAAAGGATTAACTTAAGAAACATCAACAAAGAACAAAAAAAAATACTATAGGATCATCAACGATGTTCCCTTTCTAGACTTAATCCATTTGTGTCGAACCATGCCAAAGAGTGCTTGTGATGATGGGATAAGGCTATGAGGAAATGGTAATAAGATCAGAGATAAACGGTTACAAAGGTTAATAATACATTCCAAGAGTTGACATCATGCCTATGACACTTACATGTTGGTAAATTAGTGAGTTTTTTCACTTTATTTTTTTGAACTATAGTTCACTTGGTGAGTGGATTTGAAAAAGCATCATCTCATCCCAAAGTCTCTTATTGCTACTAGGTTCATTCCTTTGCATGTTTGGAGCTACTAGTTTATGCTTTTGGTCTTCATAGGTCATTCCTAAAACACAACAAAAATTTTTATCTTATAGCCTTTTTTCATCATGTATCTTTCACCTCGTGAAACGTGAGGTAAAAATTCATTGTAAATGTAAAGATTGTAACCCACAATGGGTAATTTCACATACTTTATACTTTTGGAGCAACAAAATGCCTTATAAGTGGTCAAAGCCTCATTCCCCAAGTGAAATGAAGTCATCTAGTGTTTATATTTGGGCTTGGGGGTCAAAAATATCTTTTTGAATGCCAAAAAAGAAAATTTGATGGGTTATATGGGGACTATACACTTTTCTACGCTGGAAACACATGTGGGAGGGTAAATCTCATCTACCCCTAGTGTGGAAGGATGGGGGTTTTGGAAACTTTCTTCCTTCAACATGGAGACTACATACATATCCTAGAAACCTTTGCCCCTTAGCATGGAAGTTTCCCCCAACATGGAGTCTTCACCACCAGTAGTGAAAATTACATCACCCAATGTGGAAGCCACAAAAGCCAAAATTCATCACTTCATGCACTTCAACATTGACCAGCCACTTTAGCAAGCATGGTGGAGAGCTTAGCATGAAAGATTCATCTCTAGTGTGGAAGGTGTGCCTTAAATGCTATTTATAGTAAATAGAATGACCATTGGGGAAGGCACTTACTATTTGTAGTAACCCTCAAAAGTTGGATACCAATCTCACTTGAATTTGGCAACCAATTTGTACCAAATTTATAGCCATTTTATAGCCAAATCACAACCATTTTGTAGGCCAATTCATGACCCAACACCTATAAAAACTAGCCTCAATACCATTTATAGGTTTAGCACTTCACAGGTTCCACACGTTTTAGATAGTTCAACACTTTACACTTTTCAACAATTTTGAAGTTCTACACTTTGGAATTTTCAAGCACTTAAGAGTTCTTGCAAGTTTCCACACTTTTTTCTCTTGAACCTAGTAGAGAAACTCTATGACCTTGTGACTTTACAATCCCTCTTTGAGATTTTTAAACCTTAAAGCTCCACAATATACTCCTAGGATTTCCAAATCCTAGCATAAAGCACTTGGATAGCTTGGATTTTTCACACTTCTCAATTTCCACCATAGCCCATTTATAGATTTGAGATTATAGTAGAGGAGGTTCAAATGCATTAGGGACTGGCTTAATACTTAGATCATGGAGTAGATTGCATTGGCATCAATGGGCTTTAAACTCCTATACTAGTGAACTCTCCCTTTTTCTTTCACAAGAATTTTTTTGTACACCTTTTTGAAACCGATTCTTTATTATTTTAAGAAAGTTTTAAAGTTTCAATATATGTGCAATCTGCATTTGCCCTTTTTTTAGATCTGTAATTCTTGCATTGAATTTTCATAATTTATTCACTTTACAATTCATAAGTCCCTAGTTGATCTACTAGATAGGCCAAGGTGCCCTCAATCCCATTTTTTTCTAGAGGCTTTAGGGATTTGTGTTGAGGAACTACTGTGCACCATATCTCCTTTGATTTTTTCAATGATCAAATTTTCTAGTTACAACAATTTTTCCATGCACTAGAAGGAGGGCCTTAACCTATTTTTTGTGGCCAAATTTGATTGTCATTATTGCCAACATTGTTTGTTACATTGAAATCTACATTTTACAGCGAAAACCTTTGAATATACATTCTAATCAATTCCACCACATATCCTCCTCTACTCCCAAGAACTAGTGTGGAGTGACATGTGTTTAGGCTTTGTAATTTTTATAGAAAATGTCATGAATTTTCAAGGCTAGCATTGATTTTCTAGTTTATTTTTAATCCCCTTTTTGCTATCAAAATTTTCATTGATTTTCAAAATTTGATTTTCACACCACTGGTGATGCAACCCTTATGGAAACTACCAAAATTTTGAAAGTTAGTTTCTCCTCCTTCATCTTTCCAAGCTAAGAAAATTGGTAGCTAGCTAAAATCAATCTTAGTGGAAAAACACCAACTTTCTCCTTTCATTTATTAGTCTTTCCCCCCTATCAACACTGGGTTAGGAGGTGTGAGATTTCCATTATCTAAGCTCCCTTCCTTCCCCCCCTACCATACCCAGCATACAGGTAGTTGGGAGGCTAGTGTGGCTGAGGCTTCTCACTAACTCAACAACCAAAACTATTTCTCCCCATTGCAAGTTGAAAGCCTTTTTAATTTTTTCCACCAAAATTTCCCAAAACCTTCAAAAGATCAATGTTGCTCATTTTCCCCCTGTGACCAAAACTATAGTGTGGAAGTTGTAGGTGGTGGTTTTCACACCACTTCAAAATTTTTCCTCCAAAGACAACATTGATATCCTTTTTCCTTTTTTCCCTTTTGCTGCAAATTTTTCTAGCTTCAAAAGTGGGTGGTACAACCTTTTCAAAAATTACAAAACTTTCAAAAGTGAGCTTCCCTCCATTTTTCCAAGCTGAGAAAATTAGAAACCTACCAAAACCAAGTTCATAGTGGGAAATACCAACTTTCCACTTTGATTTTTCAACTTCTCTCCCCTCTCTCCAATGTTGAGCTAGAAGGTATGAAATTTTCATTATCTCATCCCCCTTCTTTACCCGCTATGATATCTAGTGTAGAGGTTGTTGGAAGGCCAACTTGGCTAAGGCTTGATACCAACATTTTCAACTTTCCATTTTTAGTAAAGGGGTAAACCCCTCTTACCCCCCACTTACTACTTATAGTAAGTACTTTAATTTTAGCCATTTTTGTTTTCTTTAAATTTTTTTCAATTCCATTCACTGGAATTTATTTCTATTTATCATTTATGCCCTTGTTAAAGCCATTTTCAAAATCATAGCCATGTCTTTCTAGTAATCTACCAAGTTGCCCCTCACCTTCACTAGCAAAGGTCCTAGCCAACAAGCCATGAGAGTATATGATTCCAAAGACCCTACTATCGTCGAATGTAAGAAATCTTTGAGAATCAGAGGAAAAAGTCTTGATTTTATAATCATAAATGAAAACTAATATAACTTTATTTATGCCAAAATACAACCAAGCATGATGATTCAATGTTTGGAAGTAGAAGCCAAAATGGAGTTTGAACTTATCCACCATAATGGTAAGTAGTACATCCCTTCCCCGTCTAACCAGATACCTCTATCTAATATCTATGTGGGTATACTAGCCCAATTAATTGAAATGGAGCAAGAAGATGAGAAAAATAGCTCTAAGCAACAACAAGAAGAAGAGGATAAATTTAGGGTAGAATCTAAGCTTGAAAATATCCTAAGAGGATTGTTCCAATAAGAAACCATCAAGGCCACCAAGCCTTCCCCTCATGCCTTTTTGTTCTCCAAGGACATGGTGTTTTCATCTACCATAGCTCATCCCACACTAGTCATAGCCATATATCAAACTTAATCAATGCCACAAACTATGACCCATAACCCATCTATGTCATTTGCCACATGGATTTAATCTATGGAACCATTAATGATGGTTTTTACCACCACAAATCCATTAACTATCCATGCAAGATCCATAGTGGGACCTCAAGAAACTCAAGGGTCATACACCTTATTTTTTCCATTTGTGCCTTATGAACCAGCATAAACATCCTTTTCTTTGTTTGGTCCATAAGCACAACCATAATGCAACCACTTCCTTTTGTCTTGCAGCCCATAGTGAGGTCACAAGCCTCACAAAAGATGCCACAACCCTATGTACATATCCCACAACCAATAGGGCCACCATTGGGTCTGGATCAAGCCTTCTAGATGATCCAAGACCTAATAGAAGATTTTAAGAGGCTTAAAGCCTCTACATCACAAACTGTCAAGATTATGGACTTCTACTAGGACAATTCCATAAGCCCTATAGTCCCACCATTGACACTTCCTCTTGGTTTCCCTATTCCTTAATTTAGTAAATAAAATGAAGAAGGCGATCCCAATGCTCACCTCATTACATTTCGATCTAAATGCTTACTCTTATAGTCATGACCTCACACCATTATGAGAATTTTCCCTATGTCCTTGGAAAGCACTTGATTGATATTATGCATTACCTAGGGGATCCATATCTTCTTTGGATGACTTGGTTGCCTAGTTTGTTAATTACTTTAAGTACAACTTCTAGCCTAACACAACAGTTGACCAACTCATGAAGGCCAAAGAGGGGCCCCTAGAACCCATGTAGAAATTCATATAGAAATGGAATGAACTACTCAATGAAATACCAGATCCCATCACTAATGTCCATATTTTAGCCATATTCAAGGGGACAATGAATGACTTTATCAAGTCCAAACTCTACTACCTTGATCCATCATCCTTTAGCTAAGTGTTCTCACAAACGAAGAACATAGAAGATGCTACGTAGGTCAATCATGATTTAGTTTATGTAGTATACAAGAATCAACATGCACAAAGAGGCAAAGAAAAGACAAAATAAAACAACATACTATAGCAACTATGATAAATGAAACAAAGACTATAAACTAGGTGTTGAAGGCCAATCCACCCAAGCTTTTCAATAATGACCAAAATAACCAACCATTGACCTTTGGGGCCATTTCATTAACAACAACAAGATCCAACTTTGAAAGGAATGATAGGTCCAAATACACTACCTTATTTATGAAGGCATTCAAGTTACAAGACCAACTATGAAAGACCAGGTGCATGTAACATAAACAATGGACCAAAGCTACTTGAAAGAAACATGAGTGATTATGCAAAATAGCCAAAGATCCCACTCAGGCAATGAAGGATGATCTCCAAATGCCCAGGTACTTAAAACTAGACCATTTCTACCATTATCACCAACTTCTAGGTCATGACAAAGACTTCTACATTGCATTGAAGGATGACCAACAGAGGATGATAGATAAGGGGGAGCTAGTCTTAGATACTTCCAACCCAATTTGACCATAAAACTAGTCGATGTAGGTCTACAAAGACCCATTGAATGCTAAGGATAACCCTTACATTATTTTCACATTTAACATTGGTGACGATTAGAGACTTGCAAGAGAACCATTTGTGATTCAAATACCCTTCTATGATGAAAGGGCTTCTTTAGCTTTCCACAACTCAAGATCCCCCTTTATCATAAGAGTACCATCACGAGTGCCTCCGAGGGAACCTTTTGTCATCAAGATGCCCCAACCTAACATAACACAACCAACCGTAACCCAATCAACTACCCAATGATCACTTGTGGTGGCAAATGCTATTGCCTCTTCCTCACAACCAATAGCTGACAACCCAAAGTCTTTAGCCAAACAAAGGAATAAGCATAAGCAAAAGCATGAGAATAAGGGTGACAAGCAAATAGAGGCATAAAAGGAAGTGGGACAATCAAATACCACCTCCATTTTGACTATACCCATGACCTTCTCTACCCAACCCTGTCCAACCAACAAGCCACAAGAGGACATCAAAGCGCATAGTCAAAATAATGAGGAAAAGCCCCAACAACAACAACTTGAAGTCAAAGTTTTAATTTTTGGGCACATGGAGGAAGTAAAGCACAATTTGGGTGACAAGCCCATGGCTAATGATAAAAAATTCCTTAGTGCAACGGACCAAGTCAAGAAATCCCTTAAAGAATACAACCTTATGCTTGTATGACCTAATCATGACCTTTTCCACTTATCACAAGGTGTTAGTCAAAATGTTGAATTCCATGTCTATAAGTGAGGACATCCCTATGAATGAGAAACTCATCCATGTAGTGATGATTCCTCCCTCACTAAGGAAGGAGATGTCAACATCCTTAACATTTGGTAATAGAAAAATCAAGGTTAATCCCTAGAATGACAAAGTAAGTATGACTTCTTTATTCATAACCATATGCATAGGACAATTTAAAGTTCATTAAGTGCATGTTCATGATGGAGCCACAACTAATGTCATCCCATGCATGATTGTTGAACAATTAGCCTTAACTGAGTAGAGACAACCTACAACCATGATAGCTCTTAATTCCTTCAATGGATCAAAGGTTTCCATCAAGAGGTCTATCTCTTTGGATTTTGTGATAGGGGAGAAATTCCCCACAATCGCCAATTTCTTGATGATAGAAGAGACATTGGGATTCAACCTTATCCTAGGAAGACCTTGGTTGGCTCAATTACAAGCTGTGTCCTCTCCCATTCATCAAGGAATTCACCTTCCTTATGAGGAAGGTGAAATTATCATTCATGGTGCTAATGCAGTTCCCTTGGCTATCAAGAATGTAAACATAGACAAGGGGTTCAAATTAGAGCTTCAAGAAGAAGCTTCTAGCCATGAAGAGCAACAACCCAAGAAATACAACAATAATAATGAAAAGCGATGGGATGCATTATTGTATGAACTCTCTTTTAACATCATAAGAAAGGGGGATGGTGAATACAAGCTTGTACAAAATAGGCCTTACTCATTTCTTAATCTTACAAAGATTAGGAAGAATCTACACAAGTGAGGTTCATGTTAAACTTTTCCATCCTATGCCTTGATAAGTAGATATATGAATAGCCATATAGCCTAACCTTTCTATTTAATTTTTTATACTCTTTCATGCATTTTTTTATTTTACTTTATATATATATATAGCCTATGCATGTAGCCTAAGTTAATTTGCATGTTTACTTGTGTATTACAGTGTTTCTTTACTTTTATTGTAAATATCAAAAGGCCTTGTAAATATATTTCATTTTCATACATGACTTTCTAAGACCTTAAACTAGCATCATGGCTTGCCATGACCTTAAATTGGAAAAGATAATCACACAACATAGTTTGCTAAAACTCTAAACTAGCATTGCCATATACTAAGATGTTAAATTAGCCTTATGGCCTACCATGACCATAAACTAGCAAAGTAACTATAATGCATCATGGTCCACCATAGCCTTAAATTGAAAAAACTATATAACCTATGGCTGTGATGGCCTAAAACTAGCAAATGCCCCTTTTATTATTATATCTCTCATTGCTTAGCCTATTATTTCATCGATTAGTATTTAATGTTATAACCAAAACATCAACATAGTCATTCTCAACATTTACAACATTTACTACAACTATAGAAATGTAAAGCCAAAAGTAAAACCAAAATTCAAAGTTAAAGTTAAAATGTCCATAGCATAAATAAGCCATGGCCACACTGTGTGGCAAGAATGTCAAAGAATAACAACCATCTATAACATAGTCTTGGCTAATCATATTCAACAACATGAAAATAAAACCAAATATCCAACAATCTCAATTGATGGAGGCTACTAAGTGGCATTTGGAGGAGGAAGTGATGGGTCATTTCCACCCTCACTATTGGGGCCACCAATGTCTTCTAAGGCCTAACATGCAACAACATATAGCCAATTAGCAACCCATAGCTAAATTCAAAATCATAAGTTAGAAACTAAAACATAGAATATACCAAACCTATGGAGATTTTGGCTTGATTACTTTTTGGGATAGATGGGGAAGGCATTCCTCCAAATAGTGAAGGATCTAGTCCTTTGTCATGTTGACCTAGTCAACATCCCTAATATCAATTCCAGAAAGAATCCCAGTCCTATCTACCACAATCTAAGTAGATATCTTCTAAGTTATAGCAACCATAGAGGTATCACCTGTAGTAGTGGTAATTTTATTATTAGGGGATATCTCCACCATGAGAGTATTTTTAAAAAGCTAATAAGCACATTTTTCCTAGTTCCCCTAGATGAAAAACTCTCTCTTCTACCATTTAATCTCCCCCTTAAGCTACTTAAGGTAGGCCCCACAATTGACCTTGTACTGTCACTTATGGGCCTTTTATTTCTTACCCCTCTTTAGAACCCAAGAACAATGATCTTTCTAGTCCTCAACCTTTTGGGAAATGAGGTCCATCTACATATGTTATTTTTTCATCTCCCATATGATTGCTACTTTATCCTGAATGACATGCTAGTAGTAGGTGCATGTGATCTCCCTAGTCTACAACTTCCCTAGTTTAGTTACTTGGGCCTCCACAAAGACCTTATGGTCTTAGAGATCTCTAATTAGTTCCTACTATCATTGAGTCTTCTCTCTTAAGGCCACAACTTCCTTACATAGGAATTCGTTGGACCTCTTTAGCTTCCATGAAGTTTCTTCACATGACATTGCTAGATTAGTAGTAGTCTCGTATAACTACAAGGATACATTAGATATGTTAGAGGGAAGCTTAGGAAAGGAATCAATCTCCATGTCTCTATTGGGTTCCACTTCATAAAAGGAACTACAGAAGCATAAAATATAAACATAAACATAATGTGCAGTCTAAGATAGCCATAATGCAAGCATAACCTATAACTAAAGCATAAAATAAAATCCTTACCTATCTTGGGTGCAACTTGATGTGATTGATCAATGGTGTTCTTAGCCATCCAATGCATGAACTTTATATTTTCTAGAGTCTTTACCCATGGTTTCACATAAAACTTAAGGATAAGAGCTTGCATTGGTGGCTTAGGAACTACTGTAAGCATAATGATCATTAAAGGGTTAGGATGAAAACCAAAGACAAAAAATAAGATGAAATTAAAACATTGAGGCATGGGCATACCTAGCTCCTCCTCTTTTTACTCCTTTGGAATGATGATGGGGGATGTACCCAGTACTACCTCATGAAATAAGGCATCTAGATCATTTATATTCTCATTAACAAATCGTTCGACCACATGTTGCTTTAGGAGTGCCTCTTCTACATGCCTTTGTTCTACCTCTATAATAGCTTGGGCTACCATAGTCTAATGTTCGTCTACAACCATAGCACATAGAAAATTAGTTAACACATGAAAACATAAAATAGTCAAACATAAACAAAGCATACCTATGACTACCTACTATGATGGCCTAAGTTTAAACTTAAGATTATTTGGAATAGGTTGGTCTTATGCCAGTGGTGCTTCCTTCATAGGCATCCTAAGTTTCTCTCTAGTAGACCCTTTGACCTTCCTACATAGTTGTTTGACCTCTTAGATGCTTGCTAGGAAGATGAGAGGCTCCTCATCATCTATGTTATTAGGAGAATCAAACTTCCTAACATTAACATCCTTAATGGTAATGGATAATGTATCATCCATCTCTTCTAGTGGGTTTTAAGGCTATGCACTATTGGATAAATGTGCTTTAACAAAGGTCTAGAAAGTTGGCTTTAGTCTTGAAAAATCCATTGCCCATTCCTATACACTACCAGAAACTATGCAAACCTCTTCAGATAACTTGCCAAAAATGCAAAGTGCATATGGATTATTGTAGAGGTGTCAACATGGAGTCTAAGGATCTTCTCCTAAAGCCTAGTATCCAAAGCATCTCCCTGGTCAAATTGGGTGTCCTCCATCAGGGCCATCTTAAAGGTCCACCCCTACGCTATGCTAATTACCTTATTTTGAAATAATAGTTTGGGAAATTAACAAGACATAAATAAAGGATCTGATAACTTTGCATTAGGGTTTGTGAAGCTATCCATGAAAAGTTTGGAGTGGTTCATGTTCATACCAAGCCACTCCAAAAATTCATTACAATGGCTAGTTTCCCTTCCTATCCTAGTAGGAACGTTTGCCCTGTTAGAAAGAACATAAAAGAAGTCAAAAAAGAGGCCTAAAAAAACATCCATATTTACCTTCACATCCCAAATGATAGTGGCAAAATGACCAACCTTCTCATCGAAGGATTCAATGACAAGAAACTTCTCTGTAGTAGGAATGAAAGGGATAGGTGCCACAAACACATTGAGAAAACCCACACAATGGATGTTTTCGTGAACGTATCCAAGTGCTTGTTCCCTTAGCCACTCCTATGTTGGTGTCACCTCACCAAAATTTAGGATGAGGGTATCCTCATGATATGCTCTTGAAAGTGATATGGTGACATCAGCAAAGGTGGAAGGTCCTGCAAAGCAACAACCAAAGTTTAACATCAACATAAGAAAGTTTAATAATAGTCAAAGAAACAAAACACTTAAAGTTATAGCCATGAAACAATAGAAGCTATAGCCTTTATGTTTACCTTTCCTTTTCTTCTTTAATGAGGATGTCCCAACTACAAGGGTCTAATCCATGGAGTTGATGGAATTTGCCCACCAATTGTGCATCATCCCATTATTCTTGCACTTCCTATACAAAGGGTTAAACCTTAAGGGGTATGCATCAAAGTACCCTCTTAACTATTGATACATAGTAGTTTTAATTTGACGATTCTTGGTGAATTCATCTGAATCAATTTGTTCCACTACCAAGATTTAATTATTGATGATCAAACCTTGAGCATTGACCTTGTACCTATAAGAAGTTTGTAAAATTGATGAAGTTAGGGAAGATAGTTAAGCCAAAAGCTTAAAAAAACATTATAAAAACCATGCATACCCCTATAGACAATACACAGTGTTTGGAAAATTCTAGAATAACATGTGGGCTCTATGCACCATGATCAGAGTATTATCAGCATCATACTATCTATACTCTAGCATCATCCAGGTCTTTGTGAGGTAATGTGGGCTAATGACATCTGCTAATCCCCCTACTATCCTAGGAGGTGGATTGTTAGTAATAAAATTGACAATTAGGCAAAATGCCTAGGGTAGCAAGGTCACCACAATAACCCCTACCACATCTATAAACAAGTGTGACCACACCATCATATTAAAGTTCTTTAAGATGTAGGCAAGGAATTCCCTTGTCTTAAGCCAGAACCATAGCAACAACTTTCCCAAAGTGATATTGGGAAGTGGGGTATTGATCTTAGGATGACCAAAATTGCATAAGATACCTACCAAATCTACAATGATGTGGATCGATTTCAAGTAAAACCTACATGAAGCAAAATAAAAACATAATGACCATTTGGCATTACTTGGCAAATTTAGAGAAAACATCTAGTCCTAGTGAAATTAGCCTTTGTAAAAAGCTCTAAGATGTTTACCTAAATTAGCTTAAGAAATTCAATGAGAAAACATTATTACAACATTGCATAGCCTTACATTATGTAAATACTTGGCAAATTTAGAAAAAACATCTAGTCAAAGGTGAAATTAGCCTATGTAAAATGCTCTAAGGTGTTTATCTACATTAGCTTGATAAATTCCATAAAAGCATTATTACCATATTTTATAGCCTTTTACATCATAACTAAAATATTGTAGACAAAGCTAAGCCTTACTCTAAATTATGCATAAATTTAGAAAAAAGCATCTAAACTATGCATAAATTTACAAAAAGCATGCATGAATTTAGAAAAAAGCATTAAAACTTAAAAAACATTAAAAAATTAGAAAAAAAACATATTTCCATAGGAATTTTTTTTAAAAAAATAGTGAAGCCTTTGTTTTTCTTATAAAATATATTTAAAGCCTAAGTTTCACATGAGTTTTACATGAGAAACTACACATATTACTCACTTCCATTGCCAAAGGGATAATGCACTAAAATTGAAATTTTGCTTTATTTACATAACCATAACAAAAAAATTTATCAAAAATTCATGAAAGCTTTGATTTCAGTGATTCCACTATGGAAAGACCCCTAAAATCACAAGCTTTCCAACCATGGCCTTTGCAACTAGAAATACATAACCCTTTCTACATGAAATATAGACAAATTAGCAAAATAAGTGTAGCCATCACCATGAATTCCCTTTTCACGTAGGGTTAAGAAAAAATTCAAAACCATGCTTAAAGAAAATCAAAACCATTGCTTTTTATGCATAAAAAATTCATCAATTTTAGTTGGATTCTTAAAATGGCATAAAATTCCTTTCAAGATGGGCATGATAAAAAGTTTATTAAAAATTCATTTAAAGTAAAATTGGAGTGATTCCACATCTATTGGAAAGATGAAGCTAGGGTATACTCGAGCATGCCAAAGAACAGCCAAAACCCCTACCATTTGTTTAGAAAACAATTCATGAATGTACATGAAATTTTAAAAATGACATAAAAAACCTTATAGCATGATGTTAGCAAAACAACCATAACACCATCGTTATTGATTCAAGTTGAGTGAGACAACATCCATTTGAAAAATTAAATGAAGAGTTACAAAATAATATTTTCAAATTATAAAAATATGAAACCATTTTTTATGAAACAAATACATAGATTTACTTGGTTTTTCCATGTAAAAAGCTAAAAAGTTAAAAACCCAACTTAACACATCCAAAATAGCTGAAATGATCAGTACCCAATAGAAAGCACACAAAAATAATGGGGTATGATTTTGTTGGGATTTAATTTTAATGAATACTTTGGCCTATATAGAAAACAATGGCCACACCCCCAAATTCTGGTAAGAAAGCATGAAAACAACAGACTATATTTTAACAAGTGAATGTATTAAGGAAAAAACAACAAAACAATCATGGATCCATTTAGAAATGGCCAAAATAAGTGGTTGGATATAAAAAAAATTTTGATTTACCCCCTCTATCAGTGTAGATTTAAGAAAAATTGCCCAACTTGTGGTAAGCAAAACACTAAAAAACCATAGAAAACACATAAAAGCAAAGACAAAAATAGGTAGAACTGGCTACCTTAGTGTGTTAATGGACAAGGCTTGGATTGAGATAGGCCTAGGAACCTCTAACAACTCCATGGAACATTCTTCTATCATCTAGATCATTAGATTTTGACTCTTGCCTCCATGTTATTTTGGTGTCATGGTAGGTTCAATGCTAAGAGTAGCTTGGAATTAAGAAAAACAGGTGTTCTAAGCTAGTTGCAAGGGAGATGGGAGGCTTGCATGTTGAAGATTAACGCTCTCTACCATAAGAATATCTACTAGATCTCTTCTTCATTGTGCATTTTTCAAGAATGACAATTATGATTAAAAACTTGCAAAAATTCAACCATATAAGCCACATCTAAGCCTACATGCACACCTTGAAATCCCAGCTACTAATTCAGTGCACCATAAATCCAAATACACTAAAGTTTAGGGGAGGAAGTCTCTTCAATGGTGAGTTTGGATGGGAAACAACACTTTTCAAAATTTTTAATTCTTGGATTGTGTGCCCCACCATGCACCTTCTTTCTTAACAAAAATTGCATCAATGCTGAGTTTTTTTCCAAACTTAACATGTAAGAACCATGTTGTAAGCTTAACTACCATGATTCCATGTTGGGGATGCCATGCCCAACATCAATACATGCCTCCCATAGCCAAAAAACACTAAAAAATAACTCTCTTTCCTTTGTTAGTAGTAAAAACCTACCTTTTTTTTTAATTCTGGGCTCCCAAAAGGCGGTTAGACATGAACAAACTAGGCAACTAAGGTTTCCACATTGAGGAAACACTACCCAACATGAAGAAAATAGGAGAAAACCTATCCCTATCCCTTAGTACCTATGTAGCCCAAGTTTTACCCTAAAGAGGACCCCACATGACCTATAATCCCTCCTAGCATCTCCGACAACATTGGAACCTCACCAAACCATGTTGAAACTAGTTGAAACTTTGGGACTTGGTGTTTCAATGATTGGGAAGGCTTCATCCATGTTGATCATCTCATAGAAAATGTGTATGAATGTGGAAAAGCCAAAAATGATCTAAATTAATTATGTTATGATGATTTCTCAAAGCCTAGTAACCCTTACACCTTGCTGGAATCCTTTGGAGCTTTCGAATGTTCTATGAGTAGTTAAATATAATAAAAAACTATCATCCCCTTCTCATCCATGCTAGGGGCATCATGCCCACTATGGAAGAAATGAAGGGGACTCCATGTAACACTCAGAAGCCTAACATGCATTGACTATTAACTTTGGCAACACTAAAGGCTAACATGCATGATCGAATGGCTTTCAATTTGGCCTAGATCTAACTTTCTTGGTTGGGGGAGACCTCTTTCACATTGTGCATCTAGTCCCAATGTGGATGAAAATGGGGAAGCAACAAATATTAAAATTTTTCTATAGTTTAACTTCTGGAAAAAACTGCATTCTTCTAGAAGACATCAGACTTTCCAAAGTAATCACTGATGACCAAAAATTCTTTTCCCCTAATTTTCCATGCTAAGCATCCTAGTCCCATCATGGATAGAAGGAGGGAAGCCTAAAAACCCTATCATAGCCTTAAAAATGATCGAATTTTAACCTTAGACACTAACATCCAATAGCAACAACCCTCTAGATGCTCATGCATATTTTAAAATGATCATGAAAAGCTAAGAAACCCTTCCCCCAAATCTACAATGCTAAGCATGGAAACCCTAGCATGGAAGAAGGGGGTGAAGCCTAGAAATTTCCTAATAATACTTGAAATGATCAAATTTTAATATTGGATACCAGAAATCAACACTAGCTATGTTAGAGGTCCCCATGCATAGCTAGAGTTTCCAAAAATAAGAAAAAATCAATGCCCCTTAATTCTTTCATGTTGAGAACCACCTCTTCCATGCTGCCTAATGTGTAAGAAAGGAGGGAACTTTGGGGTGACTCAAAAATAGCCTTTAGAGATCTAAAATGAATTTCAAAAAGCCTTGTATATGTCTTGGCACCTTGTTTACATGTCCTAGGACTGTCAAACCTATTGAAATTAACCATGAAGAGCTAGGAAACCTTTTTTCCAAATCTTTCATGCTGATCCTAGAAGCCCCAACATGGAAAAAAGTGGGGACTAGAAAAACCCACTTAATAGCTCTTGAAATGATTGAATTTTGACACCAAAAATTTAGTAATCAACACTAGCTATGTTAGAGGTCCCCATGCATAGCTAGAGTTGCCAAAAATAAGAAAAATTCAAGGCCCCTTAATACTTTCATATTGAGAACCATCTCTTCCATGCTTGCCCCTAGTCTTCCACATTGATCATACTATGCTTAGCATGAAAAATAGATGGAAGCTCAAAAACCATCTAGGAAATATCCAAACAAGCCAAACTTAAGCTCAAAACCTAGTTCTTGACCCTAGTAACACTAGACACACACATGCATAGTGAATTGAGGCCAAACCTAGCCTAAATTTAGGACTTATGATTCTTCCATGTTGAGGATCCCTTTTTCCACACTAAGCATAGTATCCCCAATGTGGAAACTCAAGGTGAAACTTTTTTGGAGGTCCTAAACACCTCATAATAACATCAAATGACCTTACATGCACTCTAGAACCCTATCAGTAGTTATTGAAGGCTTCAAACCTTAAAATATTGATCCCAAATGGCTAAAAAATGGTTTCCCATAGTCTTCCCTGCTAAGCTCCCTAGCTTTAGCATGGAAAAAATGGGGAAGCTTAACAACCACTTGGGAGTACTCAAAATTGCCATATTTAGACATGGAGACATAACCCTTAGCCCTAGAAACACTAGAGGTTGACGTGCATGGTAGATTATGACTTAAATTGGCCGAGATCTAGGATTATTTCATCATCCATGTTAATTAACATGGAAACAAGCTATGAAAGCTACTTTTCCACTTCTGGTTGCAAGATGACACTCCCTAAAGCCAAAGATCTATGTCGGAGAAGCCTAGGACCTCACAACCTTAAAATGTTTCTTATTTCACCTTTTCTTAACCTCCAAAATTTATTACCCTCAATTTTACATGCTGGAGCAGCTCCCCTAGAATGAAAATAGGGGGAAACATCTTAAGTACCCTTAAAAAACCTTCAAATATGCTCAAAATCATCCAAAAAATTGTAGAATCAAGGTATACAACCCTAGAGCCCTAGAGACCTAGTTAAAGTGTAACTAAATGACTTTGAAACTAGAAACTAAGTGTCCTTCAATTATTCCATGTTGAGGATACAATTATCAGCATGGAAAAATATGGAAAAGCCATTTTGACACTCAAAATCAACTCAAACTAACTCAAAATGAAGCTAGAGGATTCTTAACTTCTAGATCATTGTTCTAACTACTTGTTTAACCTTATTTGACCCTTTTTGACTAAGTTTTTACTTTTCCACACTAAGGGCCCATTTCATCCATATTGGCTAGCATGTTTATAGTGGGTGAAGGCTCTAGAACTTGCTTTTTGGCCTTTATAGATCCCCATGGTGTCCAACTTTGAAGGATCTAATCCTATGCAGCCTTGGTAAGATCCCAGAAGCTCAATTTTTGACCTTTGAGCATTCCAAAGCTTATTTTCCTTGGTTTCCATGATGAGGGTCCCTATTTTCATGCTGATCTTGGTGTGGAAGCCTTGAAATAGTTGAGTTTTAGGTCCAAATAGCCCTAATTGATGTCTAGACTCACCTGATAGCCTTGTAGCTTCAAAACGTGGTTGGATAAAGCTAAAAATAGCAAAATCCAACTATTTTTAGACCTATGTTAGCCAAATTTTACCATATATAGCCTATTTTTCTTGCGTTTTTGCCTTATTACATAGTGTTTTGACTTATTTTTAAACTTTTGTTGCATTATTGACCTTGTTAACCTTCTATGGCATTTATATAGGCTTATATGTTCTTTATTTGCCATTTTTGGGCCTTTGAATTGTATTAAATAGTGTGATTTAACCTTTCCTGATCACCGTTTGAGACCATGTGACCATGGCCTACTATGGCCTTAAACTGGCATCATAGTCCACCGATACTCTAAATTAGCATCATGGCCCACTAAGGCCCAAAATTGGAAAAATCATGGCCTTTATTAACCATTATTAACCTTATTTCTTATATTTTTCCTTGTTTAACCTTAATTTAAAAAAATTTTGGACTTTATGGTACATTTTCAAAATTTCCCTATCTCATTGATGACCTTGGATGGCCTTGATTACATTAGATTTGCATGTATTTGTATAATTTTATAGCATTTTAGCATTTTTTATCAACTTTTACCTAGGTTCCACTTAATATGCTTTTGGAAGATATGTAGGATCAAAGTATGAGTACATGGAAGCAAATTTGCTTGCCTTTGTATCTACATGAACCTCATGGTGATGTTGAATGGTGTATCAACCCTGATTTCCTAGATCTTAAGTCTGAGAGTGTAGTAGGCCACATAGCCTCAATAGAGAAACCTCTGGCTTAAAAGCCTAGTCAAAACCCTTGACTTAGAGGCAAGTAACATAACTAAAGACTCTCTAGTTGAGGTTCCTATGACAACACATAGTGGTGGGGAGAAAACCTTTAAACTAAGTTTCTCACTAGAACCTTAATATGCTCAAGACATCACCAAGGTTCTACAAAGCAACATTAAGACCTTTTTCTAGCCATATGAAGATATGTGAGGCCTAGACCCATGTTTTGTCTAGCACAACATCATACTAGACCCTAGCATTACATCATTTAAGCAAAAAGTATGCACGGTTAGACCTAATATAGCCTTAGAAGTTTGCAATGAGATCTGAAAGCTCTATCAAGATGGTTCCATTAGGGCTATCAATTATGTAGAATAGGTGTTCAACATAGTGGTAGTACCTCAGAAAAATGGGAGTATTCATATTTGAATTAATTTCCAAGACCTAGATAAAGAAACCATCAAGGATGACTTTCGTTTCCCTAGTATTGATCAACTTATCGATACTATGGCTGGACATGCCTTATTGTCCTTTATGGATGGATTCTTAGGATATGACCAAATTAGGATCAACCCAGAGCATTAACTTAGCATGACCTTCAAGATCCCTTGCAGAACTTTTTGTTATACCATGTTGTCCTTCGGCCTAAAGAATGTAGAAGCAACATACCAGAGAGTCATGACCTATATCTTTAGTGATTACATGCTAGATTTGATTAATTATTACGTAGATGACATAACTATTAAGTCCAAAGTGGCCAATGATCATGCTAATGATGTGGGCCTTCTGCTTGAATGTTGTCTCAAGTATGAGTTTAGGATCAATCCTAAGAAATGCATCTTTGGCATAAAGACTAATAAGATTCTTAGCTTTGTAGTCTCTAAAGTAGGGATACATGTTGATCTTGGTAAGGTTAAGGTCATATCCAAATTATTAGTACCTACCAACCTTAAGGAGCTTTGGATATTATAAAGAAGATTACAATTTATTCATAGGTTTATCACTAGGCTTATAGATATGTTACAATCCATGCAACACTTGATTCAAAAAGGGGTTCACTATGAGTGGATAGCTCAATGCCAAGAGGCCTTTAAAAACCTTAAGCAAGAGTTCACATAACTACTAATAGTCTATACTTTGCAAGATGGTAAATTGTTTTATAATTACCTTACCATCTCTGACACATCCATTACCTCTCTACTTTATCAAAAACATGATGATGGAGAAAAAATGCCTATATACTACCTTCGTCATGCATTAGTTACCCATGAGCCCCAATACATAGAAGTAGAGAAGTATTGTCTAGCACTAGTCTTCTCTTTGAAGAAGTGAATACACTACCTCTTTAGAAGTCAAGTCAGCATCACTTGCAATGGATAACATACTTAGAGCCATAATGACCAGCATCTACAAAAGTAGCCATGTAGCTTGGTGAAAAGCCATAACTACTAAGTTCAACCTTCATTATTTCTCTTAATCCTTAATGAAAGATCAAGCTATAGCCATATATCTTATAGTTTTATCTATTGATGACCAAGCATCTATAGATCCTAAGTTCCTTGATGAACACATTAACATTGTTAGCCAAGTACCTAAGGGTTATGAGGTAGTAATGCACTTTGATGGAACTTCAACTACCCATGGGGCCAATGCTACTACCATCATAACATTTTCATCTAGTGAAATTTGACCCTTCACTTCTTGTTTTAAGTTTCCATGTACTAACAACATAGCAGAGTATGAAGGTGTGATCAGAGGGATGATGGTAACTCGTGACCTAGGAATTAGACACTTAATGATCAAAGGTGATTCACAACTCATGGTTAACCAAGTAACCAAAGTCTATGAATGTAAATATAAACACTTTCAATGATATTGTGACCTAGGAAAACAATTTTTACAATAATTCATGGATATTAACATCCAACACATATCCTGAAATGAGAATGCCATAGCTGATGCAATTGCAAAATTAGTCGTTAGTGTTACACTAGATGCGTTTAGTAAGTTTTCCACCTTAATTGTGGACTATCCTACTCCCATCACACATCTAGTATTACACTCAACACAATCTAGTATCAAATTTTATCTTATGCATGGTGAATCCTAACAAGGTTTGACTATTACTCAAAAGGATGTCGTACACAACCAATCGAAATAGTATGTCATCATACATGAGAACATGTTATGTCAATGATCATATAATGACATACTCATAAAGTGCTTAGGTAAAACCAAAGCTAGAACAGTCTTAAAGGAAGTTCATGAAGGTGTTTGTGGAGGACATATAGGACCTAGAGTTATGGTTGTTAAGATTAGATGGTTAAACTATGGAGAATGTTAAACTATGTGAGACATGCCAACAGTATAGCAGCCTTATACACCTATCACCAACTAAGTTACACACCACTCAGATCACATGGCCATTTTAATGATGGGGGTTGGATATCAATGGACCTATAATGCCTAAATCCTTAGTAGGGCATAGATTTATCATCACTGCAATCGAATACTTTACAAAGTGGGTTGAAGCTATTCCCTTAGGGAAGCCTACATCCAAACAAGTTTGCAAATTCATCCTAGATAACATTATAGCCCATTTTGACATGCCCATGATCATATTTACAAATAATGGATCATAATTTAGTAGCCATGAAATGAAAAATTTCTATCACAACCTATGCATTAAGCATTCTTTCTCATCACCTTATTACCCTTAAGTCAATGAACAAGTAGAAGCAAGGAATAAGGTCATTCTCAACCTATTCAAAAAGATGCTCAACAATAGCAAATGCAAGTGGCATGAGTGGCTTGTCCATGCACTATGGACATACAAACCAACTTATCACATGGTAATCGATATGATTCCATATAGTCTTGTTTATGATTCTAAAGCTATTTTACCTCTTGAATTGTAGGGTGCCATCACTCTGAGTTGCCTTGACCAACTTCATCAAAAATGAGAAAAATAAAGAATTGTAGATAGTGAACCTAGACTCAATGGAGGAGAAACATATGTAGGCACTTGCTCACATCAAGCATTATCAAGAGAGGTCGAAGCAACAACATCACCATAACTTGACCATGCACAAGATCAAGGAAGATGACTTGATCATCAAACCCATCCATGAGCAAACAAATAAATTCTTAGCCAATTGGGAAAGGCCCTTTTTCATTGCTAGAGCCTATGGGAAGGGTGCATTTATAATAGCTAACATGGATGGGAATGAGCTAGCCAATCTAGTCAATCATTCCTATCTAAATCCATACTACATGTAACTAAAAATCATCCATATTTTCAATAGTTTGCTATGATCTTAAACTAGCAACATGTCCTTCCAAGGCCTTAAACTAGTACCATGGCCCATCAAATCTTTAAACTAGCAACTTAAGTGACCTAGATAGCCTAATTAGCATGTGGCCTATATGGATTGTAGCATTACAAAATGCAGTGGTATTTTGTATTCTTTATCAGTGCCTTTCAAGTCAATCCTCTAGACACCAACAAAGATGGGCCATTTAAACACAACAAAAATTTGCATCTTATAGTAGATTTTCATCATCTAGCTTTTACCCTATGAAACCTGAGGTAAAAATTCATTGTAAATAGGAAAACTATAATCTAGAATGGGCCATTTCACATACATTATACTTTTCAAGCTAAAAAATGCATCATAAGTTACCAAAGCTTCATTCCCCAAGTGAAAAAAAGTCACCTAGTCTCTATATTTGGGCTTGGGAACTAGGTCAAAAAGGTCTTTTGAAATGCTAAAAAAAGTTAATTCGATGGGTTATATGAGGAGTATATACTTTTCTATGCTGGAAACACATGCAAGAGCATAAATGTTACCTACCCCTAGCATGGAAGGATGGGGGTTTTGGAAACTTTCTCCCTTCAACCTAGAGACTATATGCATAGCCTAGAAACCTTCCCCTCTTAGTGTGGAAGTTTTCCCTAGCATGGAGTCTTCATCCCTAACATTGAAAGTTGCATCCCATACCGTGGAAGTTAAAAATGAAAAAATTCATCACTTCATACACTTTAATGTTGACCAACCACTTCAAAAAGCATGGTGTAGAGCTCAACATAGAAGATTCATCTCCAACATGGAAGGTGTGCCATAGTTTTAATTTATCATAAATAGAATGGCCATGGGGGGAGGAACTTACTATGTATAGTAACCCCTCAAATTTGGGCACCTATCTCACTTGAATTTGGTAGTCAATTTGCAACAATTTGAAAGCCAATTTTTAGCCATTTTGTAGCCCAATCATACCCATTTTACAACCCCATTCATGGGCCCAAACCTATAAAACTAGCCTCAAGCACCATTTATAGGTTTAGCACTTTACAAGTTCCACACTCTTTAGATGGTTCAACACTTTACACTTTTCATCAATTTTCAAGTTCTACACTTGGGAATTTTCAAGCACTCAAGAGTTCTTGCAAGTTTCCACACTTTTTTTCTCTTGAAACTAGCATAGAAACTCTATGACCTTGTGACTTGGAAATTCCCCTTTGAGATTTGTGAACTTTCAAGCTGCACGTTATACTTCTAGGATTCCCAACTCCTAGCATAGAGTACTTGGATAGCTTGGATTTTTCACACTTCTCAACTTCCATCATAGCCAATCTATATATTCGAGATTGTAGCAAAGGAGGTTTGAAGCATTAGAAGTGGCTTAGTATCTAGATTGTGGAGTAGATTACATCGACGTCAATGGGCTTTGAACTCCTACACTAGTGAATCCACCATTTTTCTTTCATAGGCATTTTTTGTACACATTTCTAGAATCCATTCTTTATTATTTTAATAGAGTTTTAAAGTTTCATTATATTTGCAATATGCATTTACCTTTTGAATTTTTTAGATCTATAATTCTTGCATTGTATCTTCACAATTTATTCACTTTGCATTTCCCAAGTCCTTACTTGATCTACTAGATTGACCAGGGTGCCTTGAATTCCATTTTTTCTAGAGGCCTTGGGGATTCATGGGTTGAGATATTGTTGTCCATCCAATCTCCTTTGATTTTTCTCAGTGATTGAATTTTCTGATCACAACAATTCAAGCTTCTTGCCAATTTTCTTCCCCATTTGTTTTTTTTGGGTGAAACCTTCATTTGATTTGTTTTCCAAGGTTGGTTTGATTTTGTTTTCCTGCTTAATGATATGTGTTACATCTAGTAGACTTAATTTTTTCCCATTGAATGAGATGCATTATATTCAATGGACTTGATTATTTTTCCATTGAATGAGATGAACTACATTCAACAAACTTGTGGGTGAAGCATGAGGAAGGGATTTCATATGTCATCAATCAACATTGTTATTCCATCATAGGGAAGGCTATAGTAAGGCTATGGGGTTGGATTTAAAGAGATGGTAATAAGGAATGATGTGAGATAAGCACTCTTGACACAATAGGATAGACGCAAAGAATCTTGAACTTCAAAGTCACATGGTGACTTGCTGCCATGATGACTCCCAGGCTTCATCTAGTAAGCACAACTCCAAAAAGATAAGAAAATCAAATAAAGAAAACATGTTGTTATATCATAGTGCATAAGGCCAAAAAATATAAATTGGTTAACAGTTTCCCCCATTATGCAAAAGATGATCATGTAGGTTTGCTTGTTGTTGGTTGTGATTATCATCCATGTCAGCTACTATGGGTTGCATGTAATAAGACCTTAGCTAGGAATGATTGACTAGATTGGCCAATTCATTTCCATCTATGTTGACTATCCTGAATGCTTCATTGTGATAGGCCTTGGTGACAAAGAAAGCTCCTTCCTAATTGTCCAAGAATTTTTTTGCATGCTTGTAGATAGCCATAAGGACTAGGTCATCCTCTATTGCAAGCAGAAAAATCAATCACTAGAAAATCAATAGATTTGGCATAACAATCTCAATCCAGAAGTTCTAGGGCCTCCAAGAAATAGGATTCCATATGCTTTGGATAGTTCGATAGATCACCTAGGGACTTATGGAATGAAAAATTAATTATGCAAATAATAAGAATACAAATATATAAATCAAAAGAAAAATATAGTGGACATAAACTAACATTTTGAAAATTTATTTTAAAAATAAAGAATAAGTTTAGGATTATGTACAATAATTTCCAATGAGAGAGCAAAAGAGGGTTCATTTGGATAGGAATTAAGAGCCCATTGAAGCTATTATGATATGCTTTGTGATCCAAGTGCTCAACCACTCCTAATGCTATTAAACTTTCTCTATTTTAGCTTTAGATCTACAACTAGGAGGTGAGAAAAGTTAGAAATTGCTCCATGATAGGGGTTGGGAATCCTAGAAATGCAACATTGACACCAAAATTTCACAAGTATCAAGGGGATATCAAATGAGGTAATAGGATTGCAATGGTTCCACATTGGGAAGCTCTAAGAAGCTACATTTCTGCAAGGTTTCTAAAACACCATAAAATTTTAGGGCCTTGATGCTTTGGCAGAGTCTTGGAATTTGGGCAAGGACTTCCACAAGTGCAGCATCATGATGGGCTATCAAGAAAATATAGGCATTGAGGATAGACTATATAGTTCGGCAAGTTTTCTATTGCTTGGACTGACATACTTGCTAAACTCTCCAGCCTGCCCAAATTGACAATTGACCTAGTTGACAATCTATCTAGAGGTCATGCTAAGAGTTGCAAAAAGTGTTTAGGATGAGCTAAATAGTTCAGCAAGTTTTCTAATGGAGAAACCTGCTACACTACACTACGCTGCATAACGTAGCAAGCCTTGAGGAAACCAATTAGACATCCAAAATGCAAATTGATAACAAGCCAGTCTTCCAGAGCATTTTTTATGTTTCACCTTTGAAACATGAGTGATATGGCACAACAGAATGTGGTGAATTTTGTCAAGAATCATCACAATCTGAGTGCTACGTTGTGCTATGCTACATAGTGTAGCATAGCCTTGTAGGGATGTACTTTGATAACACTCCTACTTAGACGACTCCAATAGAGTAAAAACATTCGCCCATGCTTCAACCATTAAATAGGTTTGTTTTGCTGACACACCAAGACATGACAAGCATCCTATGTCAAATGTTTTGCAAAGTAAGTCAAGATTCAACCAACATGGGGTGTTACACTATGCAGCGTAGCACAACATAGCAAGGACAGAATGCACAAAGGCCCCTCTACCAAGTGACTCCAGCAAGAGGATTGCACTTGGCAATGCTTCAACCTCCAAAATTGCCTGTCCTACTTAGCCCTCAGGCCTTAAGCAAATTTTTTTTGATAAAAAACTACAAAATAAACAAGGATGCATGTCACATTGGCTGCTACACTACACTACATTGCATAGCGTAGCAAGGATGTAGAACAACAAAATGCCCAAGGATGAACTTAGCGTGTTCGAAGGCTTTCCAGTATGAAAGACAAAGTTGTTGTTGCTTGCCTAACCAAGCCTTAGATAGATGCTATCGAATTTTAGTTAAGAATTCTTTTAAGATCGACAATTACACTATTCTACGCTATGTAGCGTAGCACAACATAGTGTGTAGTTACTTACGCTAGACCAACACACTGAACAGCTTAAGTAGCGCAACACTTGCATAGAGGCATTAAGACATCCTCAGTTAGCTCTAGAACTTGTTGGCAATGATCATTCCCATCCTAGCACCCCTTTAGTGGGAAAAATCAACAATTTTGCTTCATCTTGCACACCCCTAGTCAATCCCCAAAATTTTCCCTGCGCACGACCCTACTTGCAAGAGTAGGGAAGACGTAGTCCTGAAGCATAGGCTCCATTTTTCTTTCATTGTTGGTATGCTTTCTAGATTTTGGCACATGCAATTTTAGTGGTATAGTCACAACATAGTAGTGATATATAGCAAAATAGCATGGTCACCTTTGCACTTTGCGGGACCCAGGACACGTGGCATCTAAACCACGTTTCTCTCCCACACCTAGCTCTATAAATACCTTGGCGAACAATGTTTGGAGGGTTGGATTTTGGAGAGCATAGAGGGCATTTTTAGTATTCTGGTTGGCTTTGAGCATTCTGGTTAGCTTTAGACATCATTTTTCAAGTTTAGCATTTTGGCATCTCGGTGAGTGGATTGGCAAGCAGAAGAATCTTGAGTAGCAAGCTATTGACTATAGTTTAGGGACCTGCGACCATACTGCTCTATTGTAAGTTGTGCCTCTCTAGTATTGCATATTCCATTTTACATGTTTTCAACAAAATAAAGATCAGATCTGCAACATTGGGACGGTGCATTTTCTCACCCAATTCTGCTTTATTTTTTGTTTACTATCATCATATTTTGTACTATTTTTTACCATTTTACATTTCTTGATCATCGCTTCACTCGTATACATCGTTCCAAAACAAACATTTATGAAAGGTTAAGTTACATTGATTAAGTCCCTATCTAATTGACTAGACCATTTAGGGCACCCTATTTCTATTTCTCTCCAGCACAACCCTTGCACGGATCTGGGGTTAGGCTATACGCTTGGAAACCATTGATGTTTTCAGTCGCTATAGTTTGTGGTGCTAGAAGGAGGGCCTTTTGGTGTCCTTTTTGCATTTTACGGGTAATCCTATGTACTTTCTGTACCCCATCACCTACTAGCATAGACGTGACACCTTTGCTATTCTCTATGCATCATGTGGTGCAGACTGGTTGTAATGACAGTTCCTTTGGAGCCTAGTAGGATGAAAAGCCTCTGATCGCTTATCGATTTCCATGTTTCTCATTTACAATTTTCCTTTAATCACACAAAATGATTCCCACAACCACTAACATTCCCAACTTGAACCCTAATGTTCCTTACTCAGCTCAAACACCTTAGATGTTGAGTGACTACCTAGCCCAGTGCTAGCACCATGTCAGTCTCCTAGGCTTCGACACCTATCACCTGAGCACTTGGCGCAAGATGTAGAGTGCTATAACTTCCTCTACGCAAAGGTCCAAGAGAATATACCCTTGTATCGCCATGAACTTGAAGATAAATGTAACTTCAAGTTTCTCCATCGAAACGAGAGGGAATTTGTCCCTTTCGCTGACGTTGTCATCTCATTGACTGAATCGTATCAATGGATCCTAAAACAACTAGTACAAGCAAGTAGGTCTAGGGAGAGGGATACAGCATCCCACTACAACGAGGCATTCTAGGATGGACAGGAAGACTTGGACTTCCACTCCAAAGGTTGTGGCCAGATCTATGCTACAACCATCCCTTCTACAACTGTCTTTCGATCAAACCATCTTTTCTCGTCTACCCCCTTCGTGATTACCATGATCCCACCACAATCTACACCTATGTCAGCCCTGGGTAGCCATCCTGTATCTTCTACGTACCAACATGAGGGCCCTTTAGCTTCGTTCTTAGTAACCCTTCTTTCTCAGTCTTCCTCAGTAGTGTACCCAACATCAGTCATAGCTACGATGCCATACATCCACACTTTGCCCACATCTCAGTCACATGCAAGCTTCTCTTTTGGTCCTTCATCTACACTTGTCCCACCACCAATGGCTAATCCAATCTCAACCACATGGTGGGCACCAACCCTATCCTTACCTATGGCACAACCCCCTCATGTATCGTACTATGTGCAACCCAAAGTGCACCAGCTTCTACACATAGTAGAACCCAGTGTAGGTCTATGGGCCACCCCACCAACCAGGTAACCTATCAATCCCACAACCCCACCAACGATCACCACATCAACCGCATAACCCACTAGGTGGTGGATGGTCCAAGTGAAACCCTCATCAGTGCATATGCCAGCTCTCATAGATTTCTTTAGCAACAGAAAGGAGATCTAGTGGAATGTTAATGTTATCCAATCTCTTCTAAAGTTTATCTTGAGTAATAGAATTATAAGCCTTGGAGAAATGAACAAGAGAAATAAAATTTGTATAGTTGGGATTTTTTTCTTTCTCTACATAATAACACAAAGTTATTCGATATTCTATAGTAGAATGATTCCTCCTAAAGCTTACTTTTGACTAAGCACAAAGACCTTGCATTTCTACCCATGGACTAATTTTATTCTACAAAATAGTGTTCAAAAGTTGAGTGAAAATTGAATTGATTGTAGTCAATCAATAATTATTAAGATCTATTGTATCTCCTTTTTTCAAAATCAGACTACTCAACTAAAATATCAAGAGTAATCCAAACCATGTTGAAGCCCTTTATTAAGAAGATTCGAAGCTGCTTTCTACATCAATGAACCACTCCATTTAAGAAGCTATATATATATAATTCATTAATATTAGCACCTTTTTTAAAAGATAATATTTGAATTCCTATAAAAATGTTAGCAAGGAATAATTCAAGAACATTAGAGTTATCTTGGAAAATTGGAGGAGCCTCTTAATAAAAAAGACCATTAAAATTTTTTTGAATAATAGATAAAGAAAAACCTCAACCATGTTACTATCTATCTTCAAATAAATTTCAAAAGATTTTTGGATTCGAGTGAAGCTCACAAATTATTCTTTCTTGCCCTTCTTTAACGACATTCCTTTTTATAAAATGAATAAGCTTTCTATAGTTCTTTAATATTAAAACATCAAAATGTGAAGCTACAATATCTTTATGAGCTATCAAATAGTCCATATTAAACCAAGCATTCTACAAGCATGCTGCTTCTTAATTTGCACCTAATAGATGTAGATAAAAGAACATTAGTTATATCCACCCCAATGTCATTATTAGCCAACATATTAGCTTCTCTTGTTTGAAAATATTGATGAAGGTCTTTGTAAGATGAAGATTTTTTTCATTTCTTAGAATGAATATGATGAATTAAAGTAAGACATAGTAAATTTTCCAGATTAATAAAAATATTTTAGAAGTTTTTCCTCCCCTTGGAAATTTTTCACTACATATATATTATCTTGAGTAGATAAGAGAAGATCAATGCAAGAGTTACCTTGGTGCCTAGTAAAAGTGAAATGAAAGGAGCAAGGAAATTTACTAATGTCATTAAGAAATAAAAAATCAAATGAAGGACTCCACTCTAAGAACTTAATATCCCTCTAATTTGTACTATGATCAATAGATGATCTTTGGTGAACTAAATAAATCTCTTCATTAAGGTTTGATTAAGAATTCCAAACAAGCATTTGAATCTGATTTTATCCAACATAAGCATTAAAATGATTACAAAGAAAACTTTACTAAGCCTAGATAATTTTGTAACATCTATACTCAAGTACTGAAAAGGATGAACTTGTGAAAGATTAGTAGAATTTTATATAGAAGAATCCCTTGAAGAAAAATAACAAACAACAATATAAAGAACATCTAAAATTCCTTGAGCTTGAACCCACAATTATTGGTTATTGTCATCAACTTTATTCACCTTAATTAACTGATCTCTAAACTTCTTAATTAAATAAGAAATACCACTAGAAGGCCTACTTCGCATCTTGGAACACTTATTTCTAACAAAAATCAGATGAAAGCCTAGAATAGATACAATCAAAGAATTTTCTTCTTTCTAAGTTTAAGCAAAAATAGACAAATCAAAATCACTAAAGAAATCACTAGTATCTAAATTAGTAACTTTATTATCCAATGAACCCTAAACATTAAGGAAACCACATGCAATAGAAGAAAATCCTTATTTTTGAGGATTTTCCCTCTCTTTGATGACTACAACATATTTATAATTCAAGTAAGAAATTTTAACTTCAACACTAGCTTGTTTAGCATTCTACCATTATTCCTACCATTTTGCATACTTTATTTTGGTTAGGTCTTCATTAATCCAAATGTTCTATCCTTTTAAGGTACTTTTGTTATTCCAAACCTTATCTCTTCTATGTCGATCAACAAACTTAACAATAATATTTCAAGGTTTATTCCCCTTAGGACCAAGTCTATTTTCACTAATTATTAAGATAAACGATATGTGCATTTGTTTCATAAAGAAATTTGGCATGACCTATAAAAGATCCTTACCCTATTCTTCAAGAATTCTAAATTTTGTCATGTTTTTCTTCATCTTCACACATTTTCTAAGTAACTACTTCTAAGCCAGAGTACGAAGTTATTTTTTACTCAGGAGAATCCAACTTTGATTGTAGAGTTTCCATATTTATCAAAACTTGAGTTGTTTCAACATTTGAAAATGAATATTTCAACTTTATAGTAGTTGGAATGGTTTGTACCTTTCTAATCACGGTTTCAACCATGGATTCCAATTGCACAATCCTAGATGCCATGGTGTGCAAAGTTGCAAACATATTAATCCATTCCTCATGAGAAGTTGTAAACCCTAGCATTGAAACCCTACTTCTTATATCTCCCAAAACTACTTGAAATGGAATACATTGCTTTCTTGGCCTTCACATATCAAATGTTGAATCCCAAATCACTAAAATGTTGAAAGCTCATTAGATCTATGATCCACCAAATCATCCAAATCACAAAATTTCCAAATCGCTAAATTGTCAAATCATTGAAATTGCTAAATCAGTGAAATTGCAAAATCACCAAAATGTTGAGATAACTAACTCACCAAAATTTAAAACTATTTTTCTTTAAATCTAATTCGTATTTATATCAAATGTTGAAAAGATGCAAGATTTAGTAGCAATTTCTTAAAAAGAAATGTAATTCAAAATAGATCTAGAAAATAATATGCTAAACAAATTAGGATTAAGTAAAGATGCAAAAATGCATCTTTGAAAATTGAAATTCTTATTAGCTATGAAGTAAATAATTAATCTAAGCTAGAATTTTAAGTAAAAAAAGCTATCTAATTAATTTTTAAAGAGGTAGTTATCAATTTTTAAGAAAATGGAGATCTTTGATGTAGATGAGCATGATATATGTTAAAATATATGGTGAAATTTTGTAAGAATTATGAAAAATTTTGAGAGAATGACAAAGAAATGAAGAGAACTTGAAAGATCTTCTTGCTCTTCAAATACTTGGATAATGAGAATTCAACCTTATGAATGAAAAATGAGTGCTTTATTATGGTGTATGAGGAGGCACCTCTATTTATAAGATAACTTAAAACACACTTGTCACTTTATGTATGTTTTAACATCTGTAGATATCATACGCAAAATTTTCGATTTATGGAATATTTTACATAAGGTACACAATAAAAGGCTTAACCATACCATTAAAACATAGGAAAGAAAAAAAATGAAATAACATGAAAGAATATCCCATATACACTAGATAGTGATAACGATTAATCATGAAACCTCAATAATACTTAACATTAATCTTTCTAAGTAACAATATCATTAATTTTCTAAGTAAAGGAATAGATTCTATTGTTTCTAAAAAATATAATTATATAGACTTCATTGTTGCTCTAGAGAAATTCATTAGGAATATGAAGAAAGAAAAATTTATAACAATAGTCGAAAATAGTGGTACCATTTTACTTAAAGCTAGAAAACCTAAGAGTAATATCTTCCAGAAAGAATACAAAACACTTTGTGAGATCAAAAAAATGAAAACTTTCTTAAAAGGCTACAAGTAGATAAAGGTAAAGCAATAGTAATAATTGATGGCCATACATATAATGAAAAATATGAGAACATCTAGCATGTAGTAGTTATAAGAAATTATATAAAGATCCAACCTCGAAAATTATGCAAAAATTAATAGAAACAATCATGAGATTTAATTTGGATGAAATGACTAAGAAATCCCTCATGCATACCAAATGCCATCCTCCATGAGTTTATGGTGTTCCTAAGGTTATGAAAACGGAGTTCCACTTAGAATTATAGTGGATATAGTTGGTTTGCCCATGTATGTGCTAGTAAATTATTTATTTGTAAATATTCTAGCAGAACTTGCTAGGCATCTTCTTTTATAAATAGTATAAATATTTATCTCTTCTATCAAATTAGAACTCAAAGGTATTCTTGTAAGCTTTGATGTTGTCTCTATCTTCAACATGATTCTATTAGAAGTAACTTTTAAAGTTTTCAATGTAAAAGTTAATAATGGGACAATAAAGATTATTAAGCTATGCTTAAAAATCACTTATTTTTAATATAATAATGTTTACTATGAATAAGTTCAAGAGGTTCCAATGGAACCACCTCTTTCTCCTATTGTAGTCAACACATATATAGAACACTTTGAAAGTATAGCTTTATACTCATATAGAATAAATTAAAAATATTGGATTAGATATGTGGATGATATAGAATGCACTTGAAAATTTAATGAGAAGAACTAGATATATTTCATACATATCTTAAGAGCATTGATTATTATTAGAGAGGACATACCAGAAGGTGTGTTGGATTTCATAGAAGATGGTGAGTAGCCTTAGATCACCTTTAAAATTATTGAAAAAATAAGTCTAGACACATCACTAGACATCATTAGAGTGGTGGCTTAGGATAGCTAGAAATTCTTATTTATCGTTGGGTGTCACTAGAATCTACAACCAACAAGATGCTACTACTTCTTTGATTTTTATGATTATTTCCTAAGTAGAAAGGCAAGGTTACTTCAATGGAAGAATGTACTAAATCAAGCTTAGAAGATGAGGAAGGATGCAAAGTATGCCAATATAAACATCCTAAGGGATGTTTCCCTATCATGACACATTTGAAAGACTCTGAGGCATATGTGCTCAATACATGATTCATCAAAAAGTATAAGGATATATATTTACATATTAGAAGAAGAAAACATAGTGTGTACATGTTTAGGCACATGTTGGAAAGTAAAAGGTGGATATATGTTGGGAAGAAAAAAAATAGTAGGTACATGTTGCAAAGAAGAAAATAGTGGGCATATGTCAAAAAGAAAAAAATATACACACATTTAATAAAAAAATTATGAATTGACAACCCCTATAGATCTATTTTTTGGTAGACAAGGCAATAATGAATGAATGATTGATAACATTTTCTACCCCTCCTCTTCCTAGTAACATAACTAACTAGCATAATTGATTAACGCTTTGCAAGATTTGTTACAAACTTTGCACATATAGTAAAAGTAGGAAAAAAGAAAATGTTTAAGAGTCAGTTTAAGCTCATTCCTAAAATAAGTTTACTCTAGTATTATGGAAAGACAACTTCAAGATTGTTCCTTAGTAAAAGCTTCTCAATTATCCAAAAAGGAATTCATTGCAAATCCATGTTGGTCAATGGTTAAAATAGTATGATTCTATAATTTTTTTCCCTAACCAACATGTATCCATTATTTTTTTCTTTCCAACCTATGCTGACTATTTTTTTCTTTTTCAACATATGACTCCTATTTTTCCACTTTCCAACATGTGCCCACTATTGTTTTTCTTCCTAACATGTATATACTATTTTCCTCTTTATAACATGTGCTCAGTATTTTTTTTGTTTTTAACATATTCCATCTATTATTTTTTCTTACTATTTTTTTCTTTGCAATATGTTTCTACTCTTTTTTTCTTTCCAACACGTATTGAATATTTTTTTCTAATATGTATCCACTATTTTTTTCAACATGTAGCTACTATTTTCTTATTAAGAGAATCATGTTATTTCTACAAATTATCTACTACTATCCATGTTTTTGGCATAAATCTAATATCAAAGGCATGCTAATGAGGGATGAAATTCCCTGAAGGTACTTCATACTACTTTTGATACCTATACTTGTGGATTTATTTGTAATTCATGTTTAGCAACTTCCTTCATATTTTACAATTTATTTATTTTATTCTAAATTTTATTTAGTCTCTACCATCTCTCTTTAGCTACTATATGTAATTTGCATAAAATTATTTAACTCTTACAACTTCTTCTTTCTTCTCGATTATCAACCAAACATGTAGTTTACAATGTTTTAAGTTTTGAACTTCATGCTCGATTAAGGTATACTTGTTGTGCACCCACAAGTTTTTTTAAGTTCTTGATCTAAGAGAAGTAGTGATAATTTTATTATTACTATGATTTTTCTTGATACTTCTATAAGCCAATTTACCTCTAGCTACATCAAAATAACATAGCTAATCAACATTTATGGTCTTCTAAACTAAATTGTATGTGCACAATTCATAATAGAGAATATCTAGTTGATCAAATGATGCTACATAAAGCTTCTTCTTCATATGAGATTTCTCTAATCTAGATATTTTTGATGGAGAAATTTATAAAATGTTGCAATAGATTTAGTTCTGATGTTCTTTAATCTTCATATTGTTGGCCTATCCTCACACCTACAAATGTGAGGATTTTTATTTTTTTTCTTTTCAACATGTGCTCACAATTTTTTTCTAAACATGTACCAACTATTTATTTTCTTTTCAACATGTGTCCACTATTTTTTTTCTTTCAAAATGTGCCTATTGTTTTTTTTCTTTCTAACATGTGCTTAGTATGTTTTTTCTTTACAACATGTGCCCACTATTTTTTTCTTTCCACCATATGTCTAATTTTATGTTTTTTTCAACATGTTCCCATTCTTTTTTTTCCCAACATATGTCCACTACTTTTTATCTTTCTAACATATGCTTACTATTTTTTTTCTAACATGTATTCACTATTTTCTTTTAGAAAGAATCATATTCTTACTATAAATAAGGTACTTCAATTTTATTCCATATAGCATGAAAGGTGTAATACCCATTCATAGGGACTAAGAGCTAGCACCCAAAGCCCCCTACAAAGACAGCTAGTTGAAAGAAGAAAATGCCCAGGTGGCTTTCTTTCTACAACAATCAACTAACATTAACCTATAAAATTAAAACGAAATCAATGATGCCTAGATCTAGCTCTAAAATAGGTCAATCAATATTAATTTTAAGAATTAACAGATAATTTTATAAAGAAATAAGCATAGTAAAATATCTATGCAAGATTCATTAGATTAACAAAATCAAACTTTTTATTATTTAACCTAAAAATAAATATCTAATGAGGATCATTTACACATTTATAAATCAAAGAAATGACCACAAAAGTAGATAAATTATGATATCATATTTGTTCACTCACATAATAATATTTTATAATTTCAAACAACACACAAAACAAGATCATCTGAATTTAACTCTTGTACCATTTTACCATTAATCATTTAATTAGGAATTTCATATGTTCAATAGTAGAGAATAAATAAATCTCAACCATAAATTAACATCCTAGGTTTTTCCCCACTTCATCAACTTATAGAAAGATATCAAAATCAGACTTGAGAGGGTATAGAAAAAAAAAGTACAATTCAAGATTTAGATCCAGGATTTATGCATTCAAAGGACAAGGGTTCATCAACCAAATTCCAAGAATTTGAGAATTTTAAAACATTCACAATTATCGATGGGCCCAAGGATACTCTCACTTTCTGCCGGTGGTACTAATCCTCATATCAAGGATCCTTGACCCCTATTGGCGATCTTTTGCCAGAAATGCCCCAAATCATTATGGGTGTTTCTGAATTGTTATAGAAACAACTCTCATCCAAGTCATTTAGGTGTGAGAGTATAGATGATGGGCAGAGAGATCCAAAAAAAGTTAATAAAGGTTTCAAAAATCTAAGCTTACAATAAAAATCTTCATATTTTCATACAAACATTGTGAAGGTAGTTAGACAAACAAGAAGAGAGAAGTTTGAGAAAATCATCCCTTTCTGACCATTATCAAACATAACAAAGATGGATCATTTGACCCCCTTTCTTAGATATCTTGCTTACTACAAGAAATTATTAGAATATTGGAATGCTATGTCCCACTTGTTTTCTTTCTCCTTACTATCTCTTGTACAGCCACAATCTTCTCTCTCTTCCTAGCCACACTCCCTATTGTTGTATCCCTTTTCTTGTTCTGCTCAGCTACTTTTGCCTTGTGTGTTTTTTCCCCTCTCCTCCTCTCCCTATTTGTAAGTGGAATAAGGGATAATGGATGGTTTCTTGTAATTGACTTCTTGGGAATTATTCATATTCTTTTCTTTCTTTTTAAAGTTTTTTTTCTCTCTTTTTTTCAGCAATGAGTCATGAGCCCAATGCTCTTCATGATCTGCTATAAAGAAAATCAATAAAATATGTATATTCATAGGTTGTAGGTTCAATTTCTAAATCAACAATTTTTGATATTTCAAAATTTAGATTTTGCTAAATCCTAAGTTCAATTTCTCTTGATAATTACAAAACATTCCAAAATAATATCTATCTCTTTATCATTTAGAATTGTCATAAGATGTAAGGAAAAAGTTTCCAAAATAGATTCATGATCAGGGCAGTTCAAAATACATAATCAAATAAGGCACCTTCTTTTTCAAGTCATCAGTGATGTGAATTTTTCCATCATCTTACGAGTGTTGAAAGGTCATCACGTGATGTTTCTATAGCCATGAAAAGAGTACTTATACTCTACTATTTTAAACTAAAAAGAGTAATGCATCACATTTAGATAAAATAAAATATAAAGCTACAATATTTGCACATAATATCCCTGATTCATGAATTAGGTTCCTCCAACTTGATTCATAGGCCAAGTTCCTCAATATGAACATCCTTTTGCATCTCAACATACCTGTTTTAGCTCTTGAGGCACACCTTAGAGCATTGTCCTATGTTTATTAGCATATCTATTGAAATAGAAATTTTTTTTCCCATATATCATTTATTATTATTATTTTAAAAATTTCCCACCATGTATTTAAATCATATTTTTTATGCATCAAGTATTTAAACATTTAATCATAAAACATATAAAAATTTGGTTAACAAATTTATTACTATTCCATTTAGCCATTTCCACCATAGTCCAAACAAAGCACACACACAAGTTGTCAACAAAACATGCACACAAAGATAGAAAGACTATTACAATTATTAATGCAAAAACTCAAGGAGAAGTGGTTCGTTACAAAAGACATGTTGATGAGGGGTGAGATTTCTCAAAAGAACTTTTTACTGCTTTTAGTGTTTGTTATTTCTACTTCATTTGCATATATGTTTCATAGCTTCTTCCATATTTTGTAGTTTCATTTCTTTTTCTGCATTTTTTTTCAGTTTCTACTAACTTTTTCTAATTATTGCATGCAATCTCCATAAAATTTTTAACTTATAAAACTTGTTCTCTTTTTGCTATTACTTGCTAAATACGCGTTCTAGAACCTTTAAAATTTTAGACCTTGTGCTTGATTAAGATCTTGTTATTAGCTCAAATAAACTTATTGGGCATACATAGGTTTATTTGAGTTCTAGATCAAAGAGCAATAGCGATAATTTTACCACTACTACTATTTCTCCCACTACTTCCACTAGCCAATCTAGCTTTATCTTTGTTAAAATCACATAGTTCATTGATGTTTAGACTCTTCTAAACTAAATTATGTGTGCTCAACTCATGATAGATAACATCCAATTAATCAAATTATACTATGTAAAATTTTTTCTTCACATGAAGCTACTCTTCTCTCGATTGCTTCTATTGGAGAAATATTTGAACTATGGAGGATTTTGATGTTGTAGTAGACTTAGTTTTAATATTTAGACTTTCTAATCTTTAGAACATTGACACACCCTCATAATTGCAAATGTGAAGATTGCTATTTTTTTCTAACATTAACTCACTATATTATTTTTAAAAGGATCAAATTCTCCTTATAAATTATGTGCTACCATCCATGTTTTTAGCATACATTCAACATTAAAGGCATGCTAATGAGAAGTAAAATTTTACAAAAGTACTTCATGCTACTTCAAATATTTGTTAATTATGATTTTCTTACATTTCATGTTTTGCAGCTTCTTCTATGTTTTGTAGTTTCTTTGTTTACATTTTGTTTGGTCTCCACCAAGTCTCTTTAGTTATTACAAGTGATATGCATAAAATTTTTAACTCATAAAATGTTTTAACAAATTTAAAAGACAAGGTGCAAGGTTACTAAATATTATAATTATAATCATATTACATTTTCAAAAGATATGCTTATGTAAATTAGCTCACAGTGGTTTCTTTTAAATGAAGGGCCTTGAACTACTAATGCATTTAGATCATGTACCACTTAGAGTAGATTTGGTATTACTATAGTTTCTTATCTGCATATGCATCATACATGAATTGATTGGAGTGGAGCTTCAAGCCTCTATGATTTGAATAGAAAGAAGTAAAGGAATTTTGATAAATTAATTTCCAATCTTGAGAATTTATTGAAAGTTGATAATAAATTGCATTAACCTTTCTCATATATTTTTTGGAAGAGCGGAAAATATGTTTTTTCTTTTAATTCAAAAATTTCTTATGAGATTATTACAAAGAATTATTTTATTTATAAAAAATTCAATAATGCTTAGGAAATGTACTTATCATCGCACTTTTGAATGAGGAAAATGAAAGATATTTGAAGAGCTCCTATATTTCCTATAATTCATATTCTTTATAGTATCTTATTCATTAAGATCTTCCTATCAACACTCTTGTTAAATATATAAAACATGTTTCTCCTCAATGTCCTCTTTATAGAAATAAAGACTCATTTTATCATGTTTTTTGAGTGTTCTGATGCTTAGCATACTTGTGAATGGACATCAAGAATTTGTAACAACTTTCAACTAAGCATTAATAAAGTCATTCTTGGTGATTAGCCTAATTTTTCTACTTCATTTCTTTGGATTTCAAATTATCTTCAATCACTTGTTCTCTATTCTATCTATAAGCTTTGTTATGTACCTATTGTTTGCAACAAGAGCATAACTATGATCTCTCTTCAAGCATTAAATACTAGATTCTCAAGGATGTTACTTTTTAGGTACAACTTCAAGCAAAGAAACTTCCAGTGAAAGTTGAACAATTAATTTCTTTTATGTAGTTTTAATTTCTTTTTGTTTTAAAGTCTTAAGAATGGGAACCTTTCAACCTTTGTTTCTATTTATTCTTTACCTCTGATTGATGTATTTTTTTTTATTTAGAGAGAGTTTTCTCCTTTTCATTACAAGAAACCCTTTTATAAGAAGTAAAAATCCATGACGACACTTCTAAATAAGGGGAAAATCTACTTATTTTCCTATCATAGAGACAAGACATTTTAGGATTGGTTATGAGGATGAAAACCTACAAAGGCATCCTTGAAATCATTGGGCTTTTTCTTTAGACTCTCTCTTTGAGGATCTGATATACTTTGAATCTTTTTTAATATTATTATTTATTTTTTTGGTATCTAAAACCAACCTTCTACCTTCCTCCCAATGCTGCCTTCCCCTCTCCCCCTCCTCCCATCCCCTCGTCCACTCCATGGTCAAAACCTCTATGGATTAGTAAGGTTTAACCCTTTGACCTTTCAATAAGCATATATGTTTTAGTGTATTCTTCTTAAGGTTTGGATCTTGAAATTTTCTCTTATCACATATTTGGAAATATTATAATTTTATGTTTGTTTTCTTAATTATTATTATTTGATATTTACTAATTTTTGGTGCCTCTCATAAAGGGATAGGATGGAAGAATGATAGTAGCCCATTGTTGGTATTTTATTTATGGATTTATTATATATTTTTTATTTTATAGTATTCTAAGATTTTTAAAATAATATAAGAATATGGTTAAAGATATATGTTAAATAAATATTTTATGTTAAATATATCTTTTATTTTATCTTTGAACTCTTTCTTAGACATGTAGCTTAATATAGTACTTTGAACTCAACCTTATAGCTATTCTAGCATTTGATATAGTAACTAATGAAGTATCACTATACACAAATACTAGTTCATACTTGGTTATTATTCAAGGTTATCCAAAGATTTAATTTTGGATTTTAAATTTTGCATAAGGAATATATGAAATTTAATTATACCCCATAAGAGATTTTATAAATTTATCTATGGTTAATTTAGAGGTATGATATAAAATATTTAAAAAAATAAAATTATAATAATAATATGATTGTGCATATAGGGTGTATGATATCCATAGTACAATCTCTAAATTTATTGAACACAATATTGATAGATAAAATTTTCAATTTACATTTTTGCTATTATTAGAATTTATGTTTAGTGTGACAATATGTACCAATGACACACTATTCATAGTCCCCACAAGAAGAACTCCTAGCAATAATGTATTTCACAGGGGTGGAAATCTAATTTTTTTATACAAATGAAATACTACATATAGAACTTTATATAAATTATTCAATATATAAAATATAGTCTTAAGATAATATTTTAAAAACTTCTTCAAACTACTTGTACTCATTTATTTTGATATATATATGGGTACTAAAATTAAAAATTATATGACTTTTATTGTACGCTTTAAAAGGATATGCAAAAAATAGCCATTTCTAGACTTTTTCCTTAATATTTTTTTAAAAAGGGGCTTTTTCAATGTAAAATTTGGGCTTACTAGAACACCTTTTTAAGAAAATTTCCACATATATAATAATATTTTTACATAATTTTATAAACACAAATAAAAGATAACTTGTTTTACTATATATTTTTGCTATATATCTATTATTTGACAAAAGAGAATATTTTTCATTTTCATATTAATGAAATCCTAGAATTTGAGGAGGAGAGCTTGTTACCTTTTATGTTCAGCTCAAAGAATTTTAAGGAATTTCACACTTATGAGGTGTTGTACTTTGTATAAGCTACCTTAAAAGTGTTATGTAATGAAAATTATTTTAGCGTTACATAGATGGAATATTATTTAACATTATCCATTAGGTTTCCATGTGTTATAGAAAAAATATTATTTAGGGTTACCAATATGTAATTGGTAGTGATTGGAAGTGAGCCAAAATAGAAAATGAACTTGCCAACAAAACATTATTGCTTATAAAATAGTTTATTTATAAACAGATTCAAAAGGTTTAGGAACAAAATTTGTATCTTTGTTTCAATTCTATTAAAAAAGGAATTTTCTATCCCATGCATATAATGATTAATAGATTAGGAGGCATTGCAAAATATTGCTTTTTAGATAAACAATCTAATTATCTTATTAATTTTACAATTATCATATTTTTTATTTGAACTTGTTTGAGAATGTAAGAACTTGGGAAGAATAATAGATTTTCTAAGATATATTCTTTATTCATAAACTTTCTTAGTTTGGATATTTTCTAAAGGATAGGTTCCCATAGGCACAATCCTTATGTTTCAAATAAGCAAAAGCCTAACCTCTTTTTGATAGTTCTGCTTAGGCTCCAACTTAGGTTTTAAGATATAGAAAACAAGCACCTACCCATCACTCAAAATATAAACATTTTATTATCACTAATAAATACATCGTTTTATTTATATCTAGTAATTTATTTATTTATTAAGTTAAGTATTTTCCTAAAAACAAAAAATTTCCAATTGTTTATTCATAGATTTCATACTTATGTGTATTAATTATAACTTAAAATATTTTCAAATGAAAAAATATCATATTAAAGTTAAATTTTCCCATTGCAAGGGCTCTCCATTGTACACTCCTTTGTAGAATGTAAAGCCTCTTAAAATATCGATGGCGCACTCATACTTTCATTGGTACTCATACTTTCATCAGAAAATTTTACTTCCAGCCTAGAATAATAAAGACAGTCTTCTGAAAATTAATGAAAACAAGTGACCTGAATCTGGTTTTGATAATGAAATTGTTGATAGAGGGCACATGGTGGGCATAGATGGATGTGGAGACCCAGGCGGCACAAGCGCCTGTGGATAGGCAGACTGACGATGGACCCGCTACGAGCAACGTGAGGACGGTCAGGCAGGCGGACCCATTGGCCGCACCCAAAGGTACCAAGGAGTTTATAGCCTGCTCGCACAAGGGTTTGGTGATGAGGCTAAAGGTTGGTAGCCCAGCTGCTGGCACCTTGGAATGGTTAGAATGCATCTTGCTTGGAAAGTTCATCTTGGAGGATGCGTAGCCACGAATCCGGTTAGTTTGGGGACTAGACACGGTGACGGTCAAAAGCCTAGTTGATGACCATCTCCTGTTTTGCTTCAACTCGATGGTATACAGGGAATGCATCCTTGTGGAAGGGCCCTAGTTTTATGGGGCACAGGGGTTGGTTCTGGCACCCTAGCATCTAGGAGCACATCGCGATAACGGCATTTTTGAATGAGCATTAGTTTGGGTATGGTTGCACGATGTCACCCTAGAATACTGGTCGACAAATTTTTTGAAATCGCTAGCCAAGCTATTTGGAGAATTTATTAAATTTGACCCGTTCACTGAGGGGATGGACTGTCTGGGTTTTGCGAGGTTCTATGTATGGCGGTCCCTATGCTCCGAGGACCGCATTGAAGAACTCGTGTTGGACATCAACCTCGGGGAGGAAATGATCCACGTGCAGTTTGAAAATCTGCTACCTGCAGCTTTGACATCACCTGTGGACATCACTAATGACATCAACCCTAGGAAATAGGGTTGACCCATCGTCAGGCTCGACAACGGTGGCTAGAAGCTCATCGGAAAAAAGGGACAAGTGTCAAAAAATGGGTTGTTGGCATCCATAGGGGTGTCACAGGGCAAGGTTGGGGCTGCCTCCGGCCATGGTCTGGCCTAGGGCAACAATAGTGTGGTTGCCCCAGGCCACGGTGGGTCAAGGGGTGGGCCATCCGGTGCCTCTCAGGGAGGAGCACTGTACTGACCTAAATCATCGGTGCAAGGCTGGAAGGAAAAAAACACCAAAATATTGTTAGGTAGACATAGCTGACCTTGCCTTCGCCTGAGGGCAAGCTAGAAAAGTAAATGAAGGTAGTGTGCCTTGGATGGTCTGCACACAAATCAACTAAGGACTTCCCCAAGCGTAAACTACGGCTTGCACTGGGTTATTCGTAAACTGATGTTCAAAATGTAAACAGCGACACATGAAATTTAAACAGAACGTAAACAGAAAACTGTATTGTAAACAAAGCATAAATTGAATTTAAAGTAGAGTAAATAATGTAATGGCTAGAAAAATGAACTGTATTGTATTGCATAGAAAATATGTGCACCAGTCAAAGTGTAGTTGCACGTGTGGATGGTAGGTCAAGTGCCAAGCCCTGGGGCGGTGTGATGTGATGTGTTTTAGAAGTGCTTGGATGCTAGGAGTTAGAGTGTGTTGAGCGCCCAAGGACTACTGGTCTGAGTTTCCTAAGCCATTTAACTCAAAAATTTCCAACCCTGTTTATGTGAATTGACAGGGTATTTATAGGGTTGGGCCAAGCTCGGGCATGGAATTCGTGAATGGAATCAACGGCTGAGGGATGAGAGAAAAATGGATCAAGTGACATGTGTCTAGTGGACAGTTGTGCATGAGTTGGATGTGTGTCAGCAAGCTACGTTCTCGACCAGGTGCATCATATCTTATAACATGTGGCTTACTCAAGCCCATGAAAGTACATACAATTTAGACCGTGAGGGCTTGAAAAGCCCCACAAGTGAAAATTTACAATGGAATCAAGAGAAATTGACTCTGGCTCATTTGAAACTTCTGGATCTTTGACTTGACTGCTATAGGATGTTGGTTTGAGTGGTTTCGTGGCTGTTTGAAGTGTTTTTGCTTGACAAGAATTTCCAACGTGAGTTGATTTTGTCACAGCATGACTTGAGCATGCGCACGCTACACTCACACTACAGTGTAACCTCAACGTGAGTGAGAAAAGACTTGCAAATTTTTCACCAAATTTCGAACTTTGAAGCATGATTCCTAAAGTGCAAGGATTTCCTAACTGTGATTGATGAATTGAGCCTAAACGTGCCTTGTTTCAAGCTATTTATGGTAAGTCACACTGGAGTCACGCTGCAGCATGACCACTGTGTGACATGCAGTGTGACATGCCTCGAAAATGATGTATTTTGTTTGAAATTATGATTTTGAAGATTGATTCCTGAGTGCAACTATTGTCTGGCTATAGTTGATCCTGAGAGTGATCTAAAATATGGAATTTGAGCTTGGATGTGACTTGTTTGGAACCACTTTGAGTAGGTCACGCTAAAGTCACGCTATAGCGTGAAATGTGAAATCTTTGCAAAAACTTGCAATTTTGAGCTGAAATCTGGCATTTTGGAAGTTGTCAAGGATGTGCTCTAAGGATGAATTGCATGTTGTAGATTAGATCGTTTTGGCTCAATTTTGAGATTCCGAGAGTTGGTCATGCTGTGGGCAAGCTTCCAACATGACAGGATGAGCAAGCTGGCTTGATTTAGGTAAGTGTGGTTTCCATGCCTTAGCCAAATTTTGCCTCCTGAAAGCTCAAAAAGGCTTGAGTCATTCTTGTTTCAAAGTGTTAGGCTGAAATTAGTGGTGTTTTAATGACCTATGGCTGTGGGCCTGGAAGGCCGACTAGGCAAACTGGGTGTGGCTTTTTGCAGCACTCCATCTGGTTCAGGCTCCTTGACAAGCTACACTGGCTCGCCCCACATCCCCAAGATTGGGGGTAGGCATGTTGTGGGTGGGGCAGGAGCTACTACTACTGAGTGATTGGATCACCACTAGTAGTGGGTCGGCACGACAAAAAATACCTAACATTGGGCGGGGGGTGCTGCGAGAGAAGGGGATTGAGGTAACCCAGATGTCGCCCAGGTTGGATGCCTTGATAGTGCCCGCACTTGGCAAATGGCCACGCACCTATATATCGACTTGGGAGTGCAACCCACACTCCAGGAGGTTTATAATAGACATTTGTCTATTTCTCCATGAAGATTCTCTCTTGGAATTGCCGGGGAGAGGGTACCCCGTATAAGCGACATACCCTGCAAAGAATGGTACCCATTGAGGGGTGCGATGTGGTGTGTCTCCAAGAGAAAAAATTATGGCAGCTGGAAACTCAGGCTTTATAGTGGAAGGGATGGTGTAGTCACCTAGTGCCTAGTAGGGGATGGGCTGGCAGTCTTGCTGTCCTAACTAGGATGACCTCATCCTTGCTCGATGCATTAGACTGGAGCGTTACGGTGCACCTATCGGGACCTAACGTTTGGATCACCAACGTTTACGAGACCCAAGTGTGGCAGGACTACATAAGGGAATTATCCTAGGTGGTGGGGCTGGTCCCTCAAGGGTCACATTAGGTCCTCGTTGGGGACTTTAACCAATGGCTATATCGCTGGGAAAAGACGAGGGGTTCCGCCTCAGAGCCCCATCGGGCGCATGAGTTCCTGGACCTATTGTGGCGCATGGACCTCATAGACCTAGAGATTGAGGGTTGCAGGTACACCTAGAGCATTAGACGATAGAGAGCTACCAGGGTGTAGTCCTGAATCGATAGGTTCTAGGTTAGTTTTGCGTTGATGTTTGATTGGGAGGTCCACACCTATGGGCGGGACCGTGTGGCCTCGGATCATAGAGCCATCATTTGTCACCTAGTGACAAACGTTTCTAGGGCCCCACACCTATTCAGATTCAAAAGAACCTGGTTGAATAAGCCATAGCTGGGTGAGCTTGTACAGTCTATTTAGCAAGGGTATAATGATACGCAGGAGTTACGTGACTTCCTCAAGCATGGACTCAGGATACTCAAACATCAAATCAAGGCCCTCATCGCAAAGGACAAGTACAACTTCAAAGGATATCAGACACAACTACAATCACACCTATAGGACATCTAGAACCAATAAGAGCATGAAGCCATTCTAGCCCAAGAGGAACTTGCCCTCTTAGCAGAGCTGTAGACATTAGAACAGGAAGAAGAGGAATACTGGCGTCAAAGGGCTTAGATATAGTGGCTAAAGGCTAGTGATAGACATACGAAATTCTTCTTTGTCGAGGCTAAGGCACATCGGGGGACCTACCATCAATTGCAATGCCTACTTCATGGCCTAGGTAATGGGGAATAGCCTCACTCATCTTCCAACCCTAACAACTTGCTACACTACCGGCAGCATGTTTGGATCTGGCAACCCATGGACCCCATCTCCATCTCCATACCACAGACCCTCAACCCATTCGACAACCAGCACCTCATGCAACCTTTCTCCCGCACCAAACATCAAATTGCTCTACAGGCCATGCTAGCAGATAAAGCCCCAAGGCCGGATGGGTGGCCCATCAAATTTTTTTGCAAGTTCGAAGACTTGATTGGGCCAAATCTGTTGGACGCCTTTAACCGTATGCTCTCTTGGCAGCAGGTCCATAAGGAAATCAACTACTCTTGCGTGGTCATGCTCTTAGAGATGGTTAATCCCACATCCCTAGGGCATTTATGTTCCATTAGAGTCTATAACTCCCTCCTACGACTCTTCTCGCAGATGGTGGTGGCTAGGATGGCACCCCTCATGCCACTTCTGATCAAACAAAACTAGGCTGGGTTCATCAAAGGTCATCATATCCAAGATCAAGAAATCCAACACTTCCTCAAAATTGCTAGATTCCCTGGGCTCTGCTTCAAATTAGACATCATAAAATCTTATGACTCCGTAAGATGGGCCGCTCTTAGGATGGTACTGCAGGAAAAAGGGTTCACGAAACCATTCATGGACTTATGCCTCCAAATTCAAAAAGGAGGCCAGTACTCTCTGGACATTGATGGCTACCTCTGGGGATTCCAAGGAACGTGTTGTGGGATTTACCAAGGTGATCCCCTATCCTTGCTCCTTTTTCTCCTGGTGATGAACCTCATGCACACCTAGTGCATGGAGGAAGGCGTTTAGGGGTTGGACATTCAAGGAATCAGATGCTTAACATCCCACTACGTAGATGATATGATGATCTTCACCCATGTAGCCGTGCCCCAGGCTCGGGCACTCCTACGAGCACTGGACAGGATGAAGAAGGAAGTGGGGTTGACCCCCAACCCAGGCAAGTCCATGCTATACATCACCCATACCCACCCTAGTGTCTGCACTAAGGTCATCTAGATCTTGGGGATTCTCCCGGGGAGCACAGAGGAAACGTACCTGGGCATACCAATGCACAACTGGCACAAACAACCCACCTGGCATGCGCTCATAATGAAACTCCAAACGTGCATGGCACATTGGGCGAACAGGTTCCTATCCCACAAAGAGAAGATCGTGCTAGTGAAGATGGTGCTGGCCACGATGGTGAGATTTGCCCCCTCCATGGCCACTTCATTGTTCGGTGTCATTCAACGCATTAATGTGATCATTCATGATTTTGTATGATCCGGGGGAGAAGGCAGAGAGAAAATGCATTTGGTTTCTTGGGAGAAGACGGGACATCCCCACCAGGCCAGAGGTATTGACATTCTGTAGTTTGCCATGGAAACTACCTTGGGTAGGTAGTGGCTTCTCCGTAGAATCTCCTTGTCATCGAACGACCCCCCCTAGTGGGTGCAAATCCTATTGCAGAAATATCGACCTTGGACAGCTACTGGGTCTAACTCCTTGATCTAGTGCCAACTCTGTGTGCACGTCTGCAGGCTCACACATGAAGACAAGATCACCTTCCAGCCTCGAGAGCTGCTCAAATGTCAATTCTCTATGGATCCCCATTGGATGCAACTATGGAAAGGCCACCTACTGGAAAAAATGAAGGCTATCGAGTGGTTGGTCTTGAACGAGGTGCTCCCCGTACACATGCAGCTATAGGCATGTGGCATGCACATCGACACCATCTACTTGATGTGCAATCAATATGAAGAGATGCACCACCACTTTCTACATTAGTGCGACGTTGCCAGGAACTTATGGAGTATGACCGACCTCCCCCCACGCAATGTTTCAGGTGATTCGTAGATGCTCACTACTTTATGGACCCTTTGGCATGCCAAAAATGATTAGGTTTTCAACGAGATAGATATTCCCCCACTTGCCACTCTGGCTCACAGGTTCCAAAGACTCTAGGGAAAAATTACTGCAGTCATGGGTCTGCATGCCTATCTCGAGCTGCCCGCTACTGCCATTCAAAATCAACCTGATCTTTGGCAGCTGGTTATGTGGATGGGGTGGACCACAGTGCTACAACACATCACGGGGGACCTGAAGCTAGACGTCCAGCCATTCTACACAAACTAGAATGGGGAGTTCACGGTGTTCTGCAGATGCCAAATACAGGTGACTGTGGATGCCTTGGCCATGGTGATTGGTGCCCCTGCAATAGGGGACCGGATTCCCCTAGTAGCATGGTCCCAAGTTGTTGTCGTTGAGTTCTTTCGGGGCTCCATCCCCTGGAAGACCAGTGGCCACATATACAGGGGTCTGCCCTCTCGCCCGCCTGGCGTGTCGTGGTGACACTGGTGGAGAGTTACTTCATTTAGTCGGGGTCACATCACAAACTCAATGGTGTAGACTTCATGTTTCTCAAGTGCATGCACGCTGAGACTCCTGTCAACCTCCCCCACTTCCTCTAGGAGTCTATGCAACGATGACGCCCTCGCTGACACTTGGGGATGATACGTGCTCTTTGGCAATTTTGCACTCTGATTTCTCTACTGTGGCTATCGCTTCAACCTACTCAGGTGTATCAACAGTAGAGGGGGTGATGCGGTCATCCAGTAGGGGATGCCACTGTCTTGGCTTGGCCTACGACCATGACTCCCCCAAGACCCTGTGGGAGATGATTGCATGCGAGGTGGGCTGGCCGAGGACCCATGGAGGGATCCTTCGACTGAAGACACTGATCCCAGAGAACACACAGCAGGGCAGACATCTTATGATAGGGGGCCTGTGTGGGCTGCTGAGGGAATGCTTTTTGAGAAATTGACCCTGTCCCCACAATCGTATAGCCAGATGCTGCAATGGATCGAGAACGTTATCAGAGACAACATGACAGGTATTGCTTAGATAATTGAAGAAAATTGTCGTTGCCCAGTGGTTGGCCTGGGCGAGTAGTTCTTGGACCTCCAAACCCTCGAGAAGAGCCAAGGCTCTAACCACGAACATCCCAAAGGCCCCTAACATTTGGGGGGAAGGGGGGGAGGGGGTAGTTGGAACATGCCCAGCTTGGTATGAAATACTGTTTAAGGGTTTAGGGATCAGACGTTTCACCTGCTAATGGGGATGCCCTGAGGTAGTCGGGACCTATGGGGGGCCTTGGAGTTTGGGTCCGCTGTCTATGTGGGGTTAGTAGCTCTAGCCTGTGCTATACTAGTGTATAGTCGTTTTTTTTGGGGAATAAAAATTCACTTGATTTTTTCCAAAAAAAATAAAGATAGTCTTCTCATCATGAGGAATGAGATTTACACATACATTGAGGACAAAATAATCACATACCTTTGGGGAAAAAATCTTTTAATAGCATACATACCATACATTCATTTTTCCTAAACGAGAAAAAAAAAGGGAGTGACAAATTAAATTAAACTCTACGAAAATTTGAAACTAAAACCTCTTTAGAGTACAAGGTAGAGTATAGAAACTTTTTACTATAACTCCTAGTAACATTCCGACAAATTTTGAGTGATTCTATGTTAAATTTTATTCAAATAATTAGTAAATTTTGTTTGATTCTATGTTATATCTTTTTGAAATATTCAAATATACCAGTTAAGCAGGCTGAAAATTCATACCACTTTAAAGACAACATAAATATAATAATAAAAAACCATTTATTGTAGGGGTGTTAAAATGCAAATTAGCCATATAAGCTTAGCATATCTCTTGCAAAGTAACCAATGACTTACAAAATATTTATATATTAAAATATTAGTTAAATAAAAAATTATATATGTAAAAATCAAATAAAGAGCTAAATAAAACTTGTTACTCATGCTTACAAATACCTTATGTAGCAACCCATAAAAAAAAGAGAGAGAAGAAAGCAAAACAAAATAAAAAATAATAAACTTTATAAATCAAAGAAAAATAAATATGATAACATGACTAGCAATAGAAAAAATAATATTAAAATAATGGAAATTCAATGTAATACATATTAAATTCAACAAATTTAAGAAAATAATATTATAATGATAAGGTGTTAGCATAGTGCTAAAACTCTTGTTATACAAGTTTAATAAAATATTTTCTAAAGAATGAAATTTAAATTGATATTTACTGATTATTGTTATTGTAGTTCTTATATCTTTAAATTTTTCCGAAATTTGTGCATTTTTTTCTACAACTTGTAGTTTTTTCTAAAACTAATTGTTACCTATCACCTATCAACTAGATGTTAACTCTAATGTTATTTATTCCCTCTCTAACTCTTGAGAAATCAATTGCAACAAATGATGAATCTAGTATGCTTGCTTCAAAACATCTTACAAAGAAAAAATATAGAAGCTATAGATAGAAAAGGGAGAAAAAAGAATTTATAAGATATCACTTGTTGAATAACAGGTATAAAACTTTGAAAACAATATGAAAAGGAAAAAGTTTCTACTTATAAGGATGTTTACTTAAGTGTATATTCTTACAAGTGATATTGAAAAATTAAAGAAACAAAATTAATTGTTAGGTGAATGAATCCTTAACTATCTTTACATTACATTCAATATTCATGCATAAACTTAAAATAGCAAAAGGATTTTAGGTAGCAATAGCTGGATGCAATAACTTTAACTACTTAGAATTTCACTCATCCTTCAATTCTCTTAAGACTTGCTTTATAGAATAAGTATTGAGGCTCTAAGCAATGGAAAAATAAAATTTAAGGGAGAAGTAGAAAGCTACAACAATAATCTAATATTTGAAGAAAAGTTAGATATACAAGAAAAAAAGTGCCATATATTCTACATCATTATTACTTCACTAGTTAATTTAAATCTTATATCTAGAATCCTTACCATCAACTATAAGTTGCTTGTCAGCTCTATTTATAATTTTTTAGTAAACATTGGGTTTTATTAAATGAAGATAGATTTTCTAAGTCAAAGCATATGATAAAGTTTCTAGAGATACTATTGGATAGGCTTTATAGAGAAAAACCATCACTAATAAATATATTAACATCATTAAAAACATGTATGAAAGAGCTACCATTAAAATTAGAACTGTTTATGAATCAAAATTTGATTTGCTAGTCAGACTAAGTCTACATCAAGGATATACTCTTAGTTCCTATTTGTGCCTAGCATGTACTTATTTGCCATTATTATGGATAGAGTAGTATATTGGTTGATAAAACTCAAGAAAATATTGGCTCTAAAATAGAGAAGCAGAGATATGCTCTAACATCAAAAGGATTAAATATTAGTAGAAATAAGATAGAATATATGAAATGAAATTTTAATAATAACATAAATAGTGTTAAAATATAAGTGAAAGTTTAACACCAAAATGTCCCTCACCGTAAATAATTCAACTACCTATAATCAATCCTTCAATTAGATGGTGAAATTTATACAGATACAAGAAGTAAAATTGAGGTAGAATGGTCAAAATGAAGACAAACTAATGGTGTTCTATATGATAAAAGAATACTAATAAATTGAAGAAGAAAATTTATAGGACAATAATAATGCATTCTATCATATTTGGTGCTAAATATTGGACAATAAAAAATAGGTATGAACTACAAATAAATGTGGTAGAAATACAAATACTTCGCTACATGTTGAATATTACTAGAAGAGACAAATTGCATAATGCAAAGATGAGAGGAAACCTTAAAGTCGCTTCTATTTTAGATAAACTACAAAAATGACACCTTAGATCATTTTGACATATGCAAAGAAGATCTGATAATGAGCCTATAATCAAAGGTTGCTACATAAGTGTCGTAGTAAAGCCACCAAAAGAAAGATCAAATAAGAAATGGGAAAAAATTGAAGATTATTTGAAAAAATTGCAAATAATAAAAGATCTAGCTCTTCATATATGTAGATGACAAAAAAGTACTTATTTATGTGACCTCATTTTATAGGGATAAGGGTATGATGAAGATAAAGACAATAATATTTTATAAGTTTTTTATGAGTACCAACCCATACTTCTAATAATTTAGGTTAAAAAGATATTTATAGAAATTTATTTCTTTTCCTCTATTCTATTAAATAAATGTTCTTAATGATAGTAATGGTTGCAAGAGATTGGAATATTATAATATGTTATTGGTTGAATGTAAATTTTTCTATGTTTTTAAAAAACCAATTTCCTTTTTAAGTTAAAAATATTAATTTTAATAATGATGTTTACAAGAACCAAATGGTATGAAAATAAATTCTATATGTTTAATGGGACCAAGAAAATTAACAATTTGATGCTAAACATTTTTCAAAATTTAACATAATATTAAATAGCTCCGTAAAACCTGGAACTTTAAAATATTGTTTAGATTGGATACCAAAATTTAGCATCTACTTATGATTGATAGTGCATGGTTATATATAAATAACCCGTAATAGTTGTCACAGTTGCCACTTTTAGAAAGTTAGAACTTTAGTAAATAGATGTTAAATCAACTTTCTTAAATAGAGGTTGAAAGAGGTTTATGTGAACCAACAGAAAGGCTTTGAAGTATTGAAAATCTTGTTTATACATTATACAAAAGTTTTGAATAATATTGAATATGCTTCAAGGTATGGTTTCTAACAAACTGAATTTCATGAAATGTAAAAGTGTTACACTATATGTATTGAAAATTTCACAAGGTATAATACCTTTCTTATTTTTATTTAAATGCGTCACTCATTTTTTACCAAGAACACAATAATGCTTGTAAAATGAAAATTTGTAATGAAGAAAGTTTAAAATAATAAATCTAAGTTTAGTGAATGTTTATTTAGGCCTTGAAGTTAGCTACATTACTATAGGTGAACTTAAGTATACTTTAAATCTCGTGGAAAAAGAATGCTTGATCAATTTCTAATCTAAAGCAATATTCCTCTTCTTTAAAATCTCAAGCTCAAAAAAGATGTCAATTTATTTCCATTTGGTACGAGAGCTAATCATTGACAAAGGAGTCCTAATAGCACCCACCCACAATTGAACACATTAATACCATCACAGCAATTGCTACGATACTCTGGAACCTGTCACTCTGTCTTTTTACAGCCCTTTCAGAAACAACTCTAAAATAAGACCACTGTACCGAAAAAAAAAGGCCCAACACAGCTACCGCACATGCAAATGGAATGGAAAGAAGCAAAAGACCAAATTTAGCTTTGTTTTTTTAGTGGTTGTGTTTTTCTGCCTACAAGTAAACAGCGTTAGATATTTAAATATGTGAGGGCATACGTTCATGGCACGGAAAAACGGGAATTGTCAAATGAGTTTAGGGGAAAAATGATACAATGTCTACAGGCCAAAGCTCATGCGAATGAAATAGACTGAACAAACAGACCGAAAACCGATCTGAGGATGAAAAATGCGTACCATTCACATACAATGGTCGTCTTTCAGTGTGGGGTGGTATTTCGAATTTCGTCAAGGGTAGCCTAAACTTGCAGTGCTGCTGTCCGCGGTTGACTGGAATATCTTACAAAGGAATTTGGATCTTGACCAAGACAGATGCGCCATTCTTGTTTGTAATGTTTCCTTGAATTTTCCTGGTTATTGTTTGGATTTTCTTGGTTCTTTCCTGTGTATTGCATGGTCGGACCTTGTGGGTTGACAATTATATGAGTCGTCCGTGGTATTTCAAGCGGCTTTAATGGCTGACAAATATCAAAATCGGACACCCCCATGATGGTAGAATTTTTTTTAATGTTTACTTCAACATACATATTTCCCATTTCCTCCCTGATAAATTCATATTGTCAAGGTCGTTACAGAGGAATTCAAGGACGTGGAACTTGAATTGTGGACTACTGTTTTCCTTAAAATATCTGCAGTCAGCATTTGTGATGAAGTCGACTCGGCAGCGGGATATAGACAGCCGATTCTTACTGTCTTTCACTAAGCATGACACTAATAATGTGAAATTAAAAGATGTGAATATTTTGGGTTTCCATCATTGCCTTCCCTTGAAACGCAGGATAACCGGTTAGAATGCGAAGATGCGAAGTTTTTCGTTTTTGTCTTTTTGGTCATTTATGCAACCCGNATATAATTCTTCTTCTCTTGGTATATTGTTATGGTTGAAAAAACTATAAAATGACTAACTTTTTTATCTTCTTAAGTAAGAGGTTATCATTTATATTCTTTTTTCAATAATTCTTCTAATATATCATGTTTGGTTATGCATCTTTAAGTGTACCTATACTTAAATTATTCCAATTTTGAATGGCCCTTTCTCTGCCCTTCCTCAAAAAGGACATTTTAATAAATCTACTTATATATAATGTCTTCAACTAATATCAATGAAGAAAGTGTGTAAAGAAAAAGCCCAACCTTTTTAGAGATGCCTTTTTAGATTTCATACTTACAACTAATCTTGAAAAATCTCCCCTTTGGGGTAGGAAAACGATCAAACCTTGCCTTTATTTAAAAGAACAATAATAAAATATAATAAAAAAATAGCAACAAAAGGTAGAAGCTTCTCATCCTTGAGTTTCCAATAAGAAATTAATACTACAAAAATTAATAATTAATGAGTTTTAACTATGAGCTTTTTTGCTTGAAGTTGTAGTTAAAAAGCAATCTCTTTAAGAATTTGATATTTAACTATTAAAGAGAGGTCATAATTATGCTCTTATTATTGAAAAATAATTGCATATTGAAGGTTTCAAATAGAATAGAAAAAATCAATCAAAGACACTTCCAAATGCAAAGAAAGAAAATACACAAAGCAAGTTGATCATCAAAGATAATTTCATTGATGCTTGCTTGAAAGTTGTTATAAATTCTAGATGTTCATTTCCAATCATGCTATGCAACAAGATACTCCAAGAAAGAAAAAAAAAACAGGAGGAAAAGAATCTTCACTTCTACAAAGAAGGCATTGAGGAGAAACAATTTTCATATGAAGAGCAATATGGTAAAATATGGTATGGCATCACCTAATTATCTTGAATAAGATCAAATGTTAAAACAACACTCAAGTAGAGTATACCTCAATGTTCATCAAGCATGAAACACATGCCAACAAACAACTTGACAAAGTCCTAAAATTTAGTTATAAAGCTAGAGCAGTATATAAAACTCATATATATAACATATTTGAAATAACCTATTTAGTCTTGCCTATACTCTACTCAAGTATATCATAAGGACTACTAATTGAACTCTCTAGATTCATCACTATATGCTAGTAGTTGATGTCATACTCTTACAAGTGCATGTAATGTTTCATAGTATATCTTATGTTATATCCAAGGATAAACCTCAATGTATAAATACACTACATAAGTCTCCTAGGTGAGGTTCTACTGAGCAGGTTATAGAAAAATGTTGTAGCTTCCTTAACTAATTTATGGAACTAGCATGCCCATATGGTTTCAAAATCACAAGAAGTGGAGGACTCATGCCCCCATGATCCCTAAACTTTGGAGAAGGTAGTAAGCCATCATTAGACCTACTACCTCTTTTACAATCCTCCCTTGCTAAAAATGAGTGATGATCTTGTAGCATGGCCTAGATAACCCATGGGAATGCTACATTTATCATAGTACATTATCATCAAAGAAGGATTTCATCAAAATTGACAAAGTGACTCATAGTACATGAAAGTAAATAAGCAAGATGTTGGATTTAGGAAGATTCAATAACTAGGGTCAAGAAATGTAAAGCTCCATTATTGAACTTGATCTTCTTCTCTAAACCTAGATTTATTATAGCTTTAAACACCTAAACCAAGAATGGTACCATTCTGAACATACTGTGTTCACGCTCCTATGCCTTTCTTGAGATGCAAGAAGGTTCCCTAAGTAATCAATTACAATGATATGATACGACATGCCAACCTAAAGGGTAAATGAGTTGAAGATGTCCCTTGATATGTTTCTTGAAAGATCTAGGGGACTCAATCTAAACATCATATCATACCTATGGTAGAATTGAGTCTCATCATCTCTACAGCCTATCAAAAGACTCCATGCATTTCCCAACATTAGATGGACTTCAACAAGGTCAAAATTAGTAGATCTTGTTAGTCAACCATACATCACTCCTCTTTATTTTGATAAATATGTACAACTATATAATGATAATATCTATTCCATTATTACAATAGCCAAGGTGGGTATCAATAGCTTGCACCTCACAAAACTCTTGGTTCAAGTATTACTAGGATGTTAAATTCTCCAATTGTTTTAAATTGTCAATAAAGTTTGGGTAATGTTCTTAGTAAGCCAAAAAGTCCACTTTTATATTAGGACCATGCCTAGTAGTGTTGAAATTTTGAGTGCATTTAGCCTTATTACCTTATATTGATTGAATAATAGACTATTTTTGAATTAAGAGAATTTTCTCTAGATAATAGATACCATTAGATAATGGCTTCAACATGCTGACATGGAACACTAAATGAATAAGATTCATATTAATACATGATTGCAATCTATAAGTTCTTGGATTGATCTTTTTAATTACCTTGAAGGGGTTGTCTTACCACCCCTATTTTTTGGATGTCATTTCCTACTTTGGTTTGAATTAGAAAGGATCCAATTTTAGAAGGACATAATTACTAACATTGAATTCATGGTGTTGGCAATTGTGGTTAGGATATTTTTTTTATGCATCACATTGCCCTCTCCAAATAATTCCTTACTTATTCAACCTTTTTAGATTATATCTTTAGAAATTTATCAATTGAGGAATGATGACATTGTATAGTGATAGAAACCATGAGAGGAGTAATGGATTATCTTTCCATCATTAATTCTATAAGAAAAAACCTAGTGATTGACGACTTTCGAATACTGTAGGTTAGATGGGATATTTCTAAAAGTATTGGCTATTTTTTTTACTACAAACATAATAGTAGAGAGATTTCTCAAGTATATGATTCATACATTCTATTTATGTATTTGTCTACACATGAAAATTGGTAGGTAATTTATGCATTATTTCCATTAAGCTAAATAAGACTCACTAGAACATAATTGTAAATTTTGGATCTTAATTTAAGATAATGTTCATAAGCAACTCAAAATACCTGATTACTTTATTAAAGAAAAAGGTCATTATGTATTAAAAAAAATAGATGAAGGAGTTCCAAGTAACAACTCTATTTTATGATTCACAAGTCTTTATGGTGAAAACTTCATTCACAATTATGATGGCATAACATCTTGATAATGATCTAGAATATTTTCAACTTGTGAGTTCAAATTTGAATTTTTCTCATTTACCTTTGCAAGATCACCAGTCTGTATGGCTAGGGAGAGTTTATGCATGGGTTCTTTGATCAAATGTTTAATAATCATTAGGGAAATGATATGAGCACTAGAGTCATTATTCATATCCAACTATGTATCAGGTATTTAGATCAATTAAGTGAATCCTCATGAGTTAGATTAAATGTAAAGCTATAAAGACTTTCTCATTGTGAAGGAATTCTTATTCCAATATGACATCAAAGAATTCATGTCCAAAACAGAAAAATCAAGGGCTACATATCAAGATCTTACTTGAACTAGCATATTTCTGCTAATTTCCACTTATCGGAAAGGCTAAAATTTGGTAAGTTTACAAGAGGATTTAATTGGATCCACAACTAATCAAACGTTCTTTCCCATGGAAGGAATCACATAATTATGACTAGCCTCATTGTCAATCAAAGTACTAGTCCATCTCTAACCGACAATGATTAGGACCAATTACACTTAATGCATAGTACTAGATACTACATTATGGGAACTTGCAATTCTTGCCTTCTAGATGACCACTTGAGACAACTACATCATTACCAATAATATTTAATGCTCTCTAAAGTTACTATTATTTATGATATGGATAATTGGGTCTAAATGATAATCTATGAATATTACTTATTTACTATGATTATATCTTTGTATATTATAGGTTCTTTTGGAACCAAGAGGATAATTTTATGCTAGATGATTTTCTCAATAAATAAAACATTGAATTAGCTCCTTGAAGAACCCTTTAGAAACTATCATTTCATATCCTCAGGTTGCCATTTATCTCTAGAGTCATTCCTCTTTCTCTAGAATTCTTGAGTACTTGGAGGACATCTAGTAGAGTGATTCGCCTACTAGATTAGCGTAGGTCCATTTTCACCTTTGGTGAATCCAACATCCATTTCTTGAGATTGGGAAGAGTTACATTAATTCACATTACTAGATTTACTCTTATTTGACTTTCTTGCCTTAAAATTGAGAAATGTGCTAGCAATAGTGATAAAACACTTTCTATCAAGGACTACAATATCATATATATAATATTGTGTTCTAATATATGATGTTGTAGACATAATGTAGTGGACTATGATCATGTTCATAAATACAAGTTTACCATTGTGTCAAATAAAAGCTTTTTTTATGAACATTTAGCAAAATTCTTGCTTTTTTTTCATAAAGTTAGAGTTAGTTGTGTATGCCTATAGTGTAGTGACTAACAATTGTATAACATCTTTATTTAAGTGGATTGTTCCAAGTATAATTCATAAATGATAATAAAGATCAATATTGTTCTTAATTATTGTACCATATCACATAGAATAGATTTACTTTCCAATGTTATTTACTTTTACTATGTCATTTATATTTTCTAAGTCATTTAATATTACCATGTTCATTAGTAAAGGTGGAATGAGTATAATTGATTTTGAATCTAAAGTGTAATTGTTTGCTAACCCAATAATCACTTTTCTTGATTCTCTAAGTGGTAGAGTTACTTTTTAATCCTAGTAACAATTAGAATAGCCCAATATATGTATAAAAAACTAGGAATAAATACTTATTACTACTAGACTAGAATAGTTTTATATTTCTAGTGCACTTAGAGATAGAATTTATTAATACTTCCATCATGTTTACCTTTGGTATAGAATTTAATCATATACCTCATTAAGAATTCAATCATATGTTTACACTTTACTAACTCTATGTGAAAAGGTAATGATCATTAACTTCTTATCAACTCACTAATATAATTATCTTGTCTATTCATGAATCATGATTTGGTCACATGTGAATGCTTGTGAGTTACATGGTTGAGTGTTGGAATTCTCTACTACTCATCATTGGCACTATTACTAGAGATGTGTTAATGCTTGCTAGTTAGGTGATCTTACTAAGCTCATTGTATTAAGTATTACCAAATCTATCTTTCATACTTAGAATAATTTTTCAAAACACACATATATTTAAGTACTAACAAACTTAAAAATGGTTTCCACACCTAAAGAAAAATCTCCATCTTCTATTGATATCAATGAAAGTAATGACAAGAACTATAATGAGAAAAATGAAAGTGGACCAATGTAAGTAAGAATATCATATACTCATGTTGATCATTATTTTCCTTCTTTTACATTCATCTTCCACTAGGATCAATAATTTAGATAGAGAGACTTACATGGAAATATTGTCTTGCTACCAGAATAAGTAGAACCACATATGCTTCAAGTGGTCCTCCTAAGATCAAACCCTAGTCTTGCACAAGAAGGATATCAAGTTACCAAGAACATGACTAGGCCATACTAGCCAATAGAGAATCAAGAAAGATGAGATATTATCATGATAGATGGAAATGATAAAAAGATAATCCCAAATGATTGTTGTCACAATCAAAGAATATGTGCCAAATAAAGCTAAAGAGTCTCATCATAATTAGTTCTCATACATCTGTTATATGCATTAAAGATCCTGTAAAGACAAAATTATGTTTAGCTCTTGAAGAAGCTCTTAGAAGATATGAGTTAGACTCTAGACTTAAAAGCAATTCAAAGTCTATGATCTTTGATAGAACTAGAAGGAATGAATCAAGGAGTCATAGAAGAACTAAAGAGTACTAGTCTCCAACTTCCACATTCTCTTCATCATACTCATTAACAAATTTTGATAGGAGTAAACGAAGATGAAGGAATCATGATAGGAAAAGGAAAAGGGATCATGAAATACATACCAATAGAAGAAGACATCTTGGTAAAGATGAAGATGATGAAGAAAATAAAAAAAAGGAAAATGAGACATAAGAGAAAAGAACAATATGACCATTGAAGGAGTCAACACTACAACAAATCATACAAACTTGAAGATCATGAAGAACTCATACTAGCCACCAAAAGCATGATCAACATCAAGGAAGAAATGTATATACCTACTTCACATTTAAGGATTAGTCACATGAAGTGACTTGATATGAATAATATTTTGATGTTTGAAAGATAATATCATACAAATCCACCAAACTTGAAGATCATGAAGAACTCATACTAGCCACCAAAAGCATGATCAACATCAAGGAAGAAATTTATATACCTACTTCACATTTAAGGATTAGTCACATGAAGTGACTTGATATGAATAATATTTTTATGTTTGAAAGATAATATAATACAAATCCACAACATCACCTTTAAGATTTCTATGATGCTTGCACTCTACAGACTATAGAAAATGATTGGAAGAAATTAGAGGATGAAGTGTTATATTCAGGAACAAATAAAGAACCGAAGAAAAAGAAAACATAGGCAACACACACAGCTTTATGTGGTGTTTAAGCAAGCACACCACTAAAAAGGAATGAGAATTGTTATTAAATTATGTTTGCTAGATACAATTATGGTTATAGGAATGTTTTTGGGCTGTTACGGAAGAGAACGGAAACTAGACCAGAACCACTAACTGCTAGAACCAGTAACTACTGCTAACTATTGCCCACTGCTACTAACTGGTTTTGACCTATGTTGGATCAGTCACCACATAAATTAACAATCTCCCACTTGGAGACAGATCAAACAAAAAACTATTACTCCCTTTATTATTCCAAAAATACTATTAATCCCACAAACAATGCCTCCTCATTGCTAACCATGGAGGCCTGCTAAGGTTGTGCAAAGTTTCAACTTAGCAAAGGTAACTGCCTTGGTTAACATGTCTGCAGGGTTGTTTGAACCAGGAATCTTCCTCAGTAATAATGTTCCATCATCTATCAATTCCCGGATATGATGATACCTTAGCTAAATGTGTTTGGATTTGGAATGGAAGATTGGATTTTTAGCTAGATGTATGGCACTTTGACTATCAGTGAAAAGCTCATTGTTGTCCTGTGTCTTACCCAATTGTTTTAGAAGACCCTTTAACCAGATCATCTCTTTTCCAGCTTCTGAGATAGCCATATATTCTTCTTCTGTAGTTGAGAGAGTAATGCTCTGCTGAAGTTAAGACATCCAGCTCACAGCCATGTTGCCCATGGTAAAGAGACAACCAATGGTGCTCTTCCTGCTATCCAAGTCACCTCCCAAATCTACATTAGAAAAACCTTGTAGATTAATGCTGCTCCTTTTAAAATAAAGTGTCATACCTGAAGTTCCTTTCAGATATCTTAGGAGCCACTTTACATCTTCCCAATGCTCCCTTCCTAGATCAGACACAAACCTACTAACAACTCCCACTGCATGAGCTATGTCTGGCCTAGTACATACCATATCATACATCAAGCTTCCAATTGCTAAAGCATAAGGTACTTTGGCCATGTTTTTTTTCTCCTCATCTGTCTTTGGTGCCTACTCCTTGGAGAGATGAACATGGCTTCCCATAGGAGTATTTCTGATCTTGGCATCTTGAAGACTAAACTTTTTCAGCAACTTTCCTATGTACTTTTCTTGACATAGCTTTAGCAATCCCTCTGATGTATCTCTAGATATTCTCATCCCAAGTATCTTCTTAGCTAGCCCCAAGTCTTTCATCTCAAATTTTCTTGTCAAATGCTACTTTAAGCTATTAATCTCCTTCATGCTAGTCCCTGCAACTAGCATATCATCAACATATAACAACAATATTATATAACAGTCATTAGTATTCTTGAAATAGTAGCAGTGATCCATCTCGCTTCGAATAAAGCCATTTTTACACTTAAATCCATCAAACTTTTTGTACCATTTCCTTGGAGCCTGCTTTAAACCATACAAGTTTTTCTTCAATTTACATACCAGATTTTCCCTCCCTAGAACTTGGAAGCCTTCTGGTTGTGTCATGTAAATGTCTTCTTTGAGGTCACCATGTAGAAATGCAGTTTTGACATCTAGCTACTCTAGATGCAAATCATCAGCAGCCAAAATACTTAGCACTACTCTAATAGTAGTCAATTACTAGAGGTGAAAAAATTTCTATGTAGTCAATTCCCTTTTTCTGTTGGAAACCCTTAACTACTAAGCTTGCTTTGTATCTTTTTCTGCCATCATGTTCTTCCTTGACCCTTTACACCCACTTATTCTGCAATGCCTTCTTTCCTTCTGGAAACTCAATTAGTGTCCATGTCATATTTTTGTGGAGTGACTTCATCTCATCTCTCATAGCCACCTCCTACTCAACGCAGTCTATTACCTACATTACTTCATCCAAACATTCTATTTCCCCAACATCAGTCAACAATAAGTAATGTAACGAGGGAGAGTACCTTTCTCTATGCTTTGGTGTTCTTGCAGACCTTCTCAACTGAGGCTTTTATGTGGCTGTTTCTGCAACGTCATTTTCATTTTCAGCTATCCTGTTTCCAGGATTTGCTTGAGTCCTTCCATCTACATCCCTCTCAGATATCTCTTCCAGTTTAGCCTTATCACATTCCTTTTCTTGCTTCCATGCAATGTTGGATTCTAAACCAAACCTATCCTTGTACACCATGTGTTCATTAAAAATGACATCCCTATGTTTGAGAATTTTCCTATTTTGATCATCCCAGAAATGATAACCAAAATTATTAGAATCATAGCCAATAAAATAACATTTCTTGGTTTTAGGATCAAGCTTATCTCTATCATTTGAATCAATATGCACATACGAGACACACCCAAAAATTTTCAAATGTGAAAGATTTACCTCCTTCCAAGTCCATACCTCCTTTGGTATTCTGAACTCCAATGGAACTAAAGGTGCTAAATTAATGAGGTAGGCTACTGTGTTAACTACATTTGCCCAAAAGAACCTTGGTAGCCCAAAGTGTATTCTCATGCTCCTAGCTCTTTCATTCAAGGTTTTGTTCATCCGTTCAGCAACACTGTTTTGCTCTGGCGTTCTTGGAACTATCTTGATCATCCTGATCTCATTTTCTGAATAGAAATTCTTGAATTCTTGGCTGTCATATTCCCCTCCATTATCTGACTTTAGACATTTTATTTTTAAACCAGTCTTAATTTCTACTTCAACTTTCCACCTTTTAAAAGTAGCAAACACATCAGATTTATTTTTAAGAAAATAAACCCATACCTTCCTAGTGGAATAGTCAATGAAGATGACATAATAGCTTGAGCCTCCAAGATACTTCACTGGAGCTAGCCCCCATACATCTGAATGCACTAGTTCAAGCTTTTCAGTCTGTGATATCCTCCCTATCTTTGAGAAAGTAACTCGTTTTTGCTTCCCAGAAACACAATCTTCAAACAAGCCAACATCATCACACTTAAACTTTGGTAACTTTCCCTTTGAAGCCAACAACTTCATACCTTTTTCGCTCATGTGCCCAAGTCTTCGGTGCCATAGGACTGAATCACCATCATAGTTAGCAACTGCAACTGCATCTTTCTTTGTTGTAGTCATGTACAATGTTCCCACCTTACTACCTCATACAACAACCAAGTTTCTATTGGTAATCTTCCATGATCTATCACCAATTGTTGTTGTATACCCATCCAAATCCATCTGACTCATGGAGATTAAATTTTTCTTAAGTCTAGGAACATGTCTTACATCTTGCAATTTCCATTGCATCCCTTGGGTGGTCTTTATTTGAGCTTCACCCTTCCCCACAATATCCAAAGGTTCATCATCTGCAAGATAAACCTTTCCAAACTTCCCTGCAACCTAATTGTCTAACAATTCCTTCCATGGAGTGGAGTGGAATGAAGCACCTGAATCTAGAATCCAAGATTCAATGGGATTTTCCACACAAAAAATCAAAGCATCAACGATAATCTCCTCTACTGCATTCGTTGATTCATCATCTTAAGTGTGATTTTTCTTCTTCTTTGGTGCCCTACACTGATTTCTAAAGTGATCTTTCTTGTTACAATTCTAGCCAACAACTTCCCTATGAATTTTAGATTTTCCTCTACCTCTAGACTTTGATCTACCATTACCATGTTTTTGACCATGTTGTGAGCTCCTACCTCTGTTTTCTGTATTCAAAGTAGACCCTGAGGATTTGCTTGACTCCCTTCTATGAATGTCCTCACTAAGAATCAAGTCTCGAATATCATTCAACTTTAATTTTAAAGTACCTGATGAACTACTCACAGTAGTCACTATTGCAAACCAACTCTCTAGCAAAGATGACAGCAAAATCAATGCTTGGATTTCGTCCTCAAAGGTGATCGCCATTGAATTCAATGGACTAATTATCGTATTGAATTCATTGATGTGATTTGTAACTGATGTATCTTCACCCATCTTCAGATTGAACAACCGATGCATCAAATATACCTTGTTTGTAGTAGATGGCTTTTCATACATACTTGACAACGTTTTCATTAAACTTGCAGTGGTTGTCTCATTAACAATGTTGAATGCAACGTTTCTTTCCAATATCAATCTAATCACACCAAGTTCCTGGCGATCTAAGAGATTCCAATCTTCTTGATCCATTTGATCTGGCGTCTTCCCTAGCAGCGGTTCAAGCAACTTCTTTTGAGACAGATAATCTTGAATCTGCATCTTCCAAAACCCAAAGATTGTTCCATCGAATTTGTCGATCTAGACTTTCCCATCCTTGGATGCCATTGCTCCCACTGATCCATTACTCTGATACCAGTTGTTATATTCAGGAATAGATAAATAATCGAAGAAAAAGAAAACATAGACAACACACACAACTCTGTGTGGCATTTAAGGAAGCACACCATTACGGAAGAGAACGGAAACTGGACTAGAACCACTAGCTGTCGGAACCAGTAACTACTACTAACTATTGCTCATTACTGCAAACTAGTTTTGAACCATGTTGGATCAGTCACCACATAACTTAACATGTAGTACCATGCTAGAGATTTATAATAATAAATATTAAACTTACTCCATAGTATCAAATCTAAGGAAGAAAATCCAAGGATGGAAACAAGAGATACATGAATCCTTTGATCAAATAATGAGTAGATATTTTCCATTATTATATAGTTACCAAGGTCATGAATTTTTCTAGAGAAAATAATTACAACATATCATTGATGAATTAAGAAACAAAACAAGTGAGAACCTTGGAGTATATATTCAAAAAAGGTTGTAAAAGATGATAGCTCATAAAATTCAATGATTACTAGATTAAGTGACAAAAGAAGAAGGGATGCTATATAATAGGAAATCATCCTATTTAGAAATACTAGAAGATATGATCCAATGAAAGACTCTACTGATTTGAAAATTAGTGAAAGACATTACAATAAAGGAAGAGAAAATATGAGATTTTATGCATGAAAAATTTGTAATAGAACTTAAGACAGTAAAGGAGAGAACTAAACAAGTATTCAATAGAAATAAGAATAGGAAAAGAAAATTAGATAATGGATGTGAAAATTATAAAAAAATAAGAAAATTTGTTGTAATAGAGGAGGTTATGGACTCAAGTTCAGAAGATGATAATGATTGCAAGATGTACCAATATGAGCATCCTAAGGGATGGTATCCTATTATGGCTACTTACATGAGTCTAGGGCATCTGTACTAAATTTGAAATTTGTAAAAAACAAAATGCCTAGGTAATTATCTTATTCAGAGAATAATTAAAGATAATGCTATCAACAATCATATTATCCAAGTGATGCCTATCCTCAAGGAAAAAAGTAGTTCAACAATGGTGGTAATAACCACAATTATGTTAGATTCCATTACTACGGTAATAGTATCCTATCGATGGCCAAATCCTTATAGATACTACATCAAACATCCTATATCTTTGAGTAATACTTTTGCACAAGCTTCCTCTTTCTACTATCTAGCTAAGTAACATAGACCTAAAACCCCACATATGAAGTTAGAACCTTATATGTCTTAACTATCAGCAATTTATCCTTATCATGCTTCCAATCTTCTACCACCAATACCATTACTAGAAATGCAAGGAGAACTCTCAAAACAATTGCAGTAGAAAAATGCTAGTAGGGTAGTTAGTTAGACAAAAATAAATAACCAATATGTTTGAACCAAGATTTAGAAAACACTTCTTCTTCTAGGCTAGTCTAGAAAAAATCGAATGATAGGAACATAATCTAATCTTGCTCCTTTCACACTAAGTCCTCTAGTTACTACCACACGTTCATCATCAAGACTATGATTCTTAGACAAATAATAACACATTAGATAAAGATATGAACACTTTCCAAGAAATAAATAGATCTAAGAAGTCTTTTAATTTATCTTTAAATAACAGAACATAATTCATTCAAAGCTCTATTAGATTCTAGATCATGAATGAATTTCATCTCTTAAAGCATGTACCAAGCCTAAAATTTACTTCCATTAAAGACATGTAATATTTAAGTAGAGTTGGCTAACTAGTCTATTGTTGTTCCACTTGGACAAGTGCTATATGTAGTGACTACCATAAGTGGTTGGTATTATCCTATAGATTTTATTATTATTTATGTAGGGAAGAATAAAGGAGAATTTCTTGTCATTATGAAAAGAGCATGGCTTAGCATTGTGAATGCTAAACTAGGAATCAAACACTTATCCTTGCAAATTTATAACAAAGATGAAAGTAAAAAAATTTGAAGACACAAAGTTTCATGTATCATACAAATCAATAATAGGTGAAATTATATGCAAAAAGTCACAATAATAAAGAAACATGCCATACCAACATACATACAAACTATTGAAGCTATGTGTGTACAATAGTGTTTATATGTAGTAGCTACAAAGAAAGAAAGCACCTACTGACTAATTATTGAAGAAAAATTTGAGTTAAATATATACATGAAATTAGTTATAAAGATTAAAAATGCTCACGTTAAAACACATGATAAAATGTAATAGATACAAGGAAAACCCCTCTAGGCTAAGTGTCAACAAGAAGAAGATGTTGAATGGAGAGAATTAGATAAGTCAAGTATGAATTAGAACCGCTAGAACTAAAAGCCTTATTAGATGTACCCACATTAATGCACCCCTTACTTACCTAAATTTGGACCAAAGTGTTGAAAGTGCATTCCAATTGGGTAGGGCTAGATTGATGGACTTTCATTATTTCCTAGACATAGATGAACCTCCTCCATTTCTTTGTGAAAGTTTAAATACATAGGATGAGCTCTCATACATATTTTAGTCATTAGTTTTATTTCCACTTGGCCTTTGGCATTTGATTTGTATGAAGCGTGCTTCCTTCCTTAGGTAAGTTGATTTATTTCCTTGTCTTCTCTTGTATATGTTTTGAGTCATAGCATTCATATGTGAACTAGGTTCTATTAAAGTGCTACCTTTCTTATGTAGGTCAAAATCATTTGATTGATGCAAATTCTAGCATTTTTGTGACGAATAAAGCCCAAGTTTTTTCCTTATTTTACCATTGATGCCTTAAACATAAAAACAAAAAAAGTATTTATTTAATTAATTTTTGAATTAAGATACAACAATTCATTCCTTTCTCAAGGAGATCATATCTATATGACATGGTTTTGGGCCATCAAAATTGTGAATAAGGGTCATTTTTATTTTCATTTTGTGTGTGGTGTTGTCCCTATTTCCAAGAGGAATTACAACATGAGCATTTCACTTGTCTTCAAGAGGATTTATAATGCATGTGCTTTTATGATCATTTCAACATTATAATTATAAAATCCATACATATTATAAAATATAAAATCATAAATATTTCTCTATCTCTCTTATTATGACAACACAAGTTTTCATTTGTACTATATGTATTATATTCTCTTTTATATTTATTCAATGCAATGATATACATATGTGTTCTTGGAAATCCAGTCAACATCAATTTTGAACCTAATGACTAGTTTGTACTATGTACTATATGGTATAATCCCATTGATCCAAAGCTAGCAAGATTCCTATAATTGGCATCATTTTTGGGGAAGATATTAGTGAATTTCCTTAAATTACTTCTAGATTCATAATTTTGCTTTTTTTCTAAGTTGTTAATATTTTAGAAAATAAATAACTGAAGAAATCATGGATAAATTGAGTAATAAAAATATATTGAAGAAGAATCCCTAGTTAGCTTAAATAATTTTTGAAACGTGGTGAATGAAGTAGCACTTCATATCATGGTGAAACTTCATCATGACAAACTAGGATGATGACATAATACTGATGGATGATTTTGCAAGAAACCTAGAAAAGTTATACCTACTACCCTTGAGGAGGCTTTGCGCAATCTAGACTTCATCAAGGATTCGGTAGATTATGAACATGTTACCCAAACAACTAAAGTATGTTATGCATTAGAAGTAAGAGCTCTGTGATATGATTGTTGAGAAACAGTTTGAGCGCATACATGCTGGAAAGTAGGTAGGACTTTCTCATAGATACTCTCATTTCTACAACATAAATGGTTCTAGGGGAAGGAGATCCATGCATCTTTATCTATGGAACTTACGCTATACTTATGGTAATATGAAGTAGTCCATCGTTTCAGTTTTTTCTTGTCTTCATTTGAATGGAGGTGTTTGTGGCTTGGGTAAGCTATAATTTTCATGGACCAACTAGGATCAAATTCATGAAGTAGTTTGCATCCCATCTTAAAGCATTGAGGAAAGCAAAATCAAAAAGGTTAACATGGATGACATTTCCACATTCATTGAGAAGTTATATGATGATCCCTAGCTACATGTTGAATCATTTTTCATTACTTGTGAGTTGCGAGGATTAAATAATGAGTGGTGAAAACTCCATCTTTTTGCCCACACAGTTACTAATTATGCTAAAACATGATTTCAACCTCTTGCATCCAACTCCATCTCTTCTTGGGCAAACATATTAAAAGCTTTCAATGTTAGATTTCAATCATATGCCTAAGTTGCAAACCTTAAAATGAATATAGTCAGATGGAAGTAAGATACTAATGAATCATAAGACATTACCATAGAATAGTATAATTTCTTGCTCAATCAATGTTCTAATCATAAGTTTAGCAAATGTAACCAATTAATGCACATAGTAGAAGAAATATGACCAGAAAATCATGAAAGGGTAGATATAGATCATGGGTGATATTTACTAGAGGCTTGTGGCTTAAATTATTGATGTGTTAGATGGTGTAGCTAAATTGTAAGGTTAATGACATAAGCATATCAAAGTAAAGGAAGCTGACATAAATTTCCAATGCTAGAAGGATGTAGAAAATGTTAATTGTAATATTCAACCTTCTAATTCTTTTGAAGCCCTTGTTCAAGAAAGCATAAAAATGAAAAAGCTATGGCATACATTTCTAATGTTGATGACAAGGCTTGGGATGTGCTAACTTAAAAGTTGACTTAAAGTTTGAAGGATTTGAAAAATAAATTCATTGAAGTGGTTGGAAAAATTAAAACGAGTAAAATATCTTAGCATCATCAAATTCCTTATCATTATAGTCCATTTTTTAGCCACAAATTAGTTAATTCATGATGCCTAATCATTAAAGTATTTTATATACACTGTAAAAACCTTCCTTATGCCATCCATCTTCCTAGCATGAAATTCAGTAGGTCATGAACAAAATATCTCATGTAATACCCTACCAATATTAGCCATATCCATCATAACTATCTTAGTGGCTATTGCTCTAGCAATGTTCATCATGACCTTATATACCATTACATGAGGGAAGTTTAAATTAGCCAGATTGGAAAAATATCTAGTTTCTTAATGCAAGATACTACCCTAATTTTCCATTATCATACACTATAAAATTTACCAAAATCATCATGTTTCTTCCATGACAAGAAATTTATCACATATAGACAAAAGTATTTTTGTAAGAGAAAGAAGAATAAAAAGGTCTATATGGATTCATGCTCATCATCTTCAAAGAAATTGGAGTAAGGAGGACATGATTCCAAATAATAAGTTCATCAAGAAGCTTGCTACATACTAGCCTTTAACTTAGCCATGAGGGAGGAGTCCTCTACATTATGGCTTTGGTGGTATTATAGGATTTGTTTATTCAGTGTGGATTTTTATTTATTATTTTTTTGATTTGTATTTTTGTATTTTAAAATTTAATATATATCATTCTCTACTTTTATTGTTCTTTTGGTTTGTTATTTATTTTGGTTATGTTTTGTGTCCATAGGGAAAATATATAAATGTACTTTATAAATGTTAATAAAACAATGGTAGATGGGTGAGTTATAGATGTAATGATCATGCGAGAGTGCTAAGAATGTTCAAAGTGGAACCTTGGTTGATGAAATTCTAACAAAAAAAAGAATTCATTTTCCCACTTTTCGTCTGTCCATCATTGGTGAACCAATCTTAGATTTAGCGAGAAGCTAGGACTTATATCATGAGTTGTTGAAGCTACTACTACTAGAACCATGAGCAAGTGATGGATTCACGTATTAGGGTATGACCTCTAAAATGTTGGAGGAGTGCTATATTATTAGAAAGAAAAGGATGTATCATGAAGGATCCTTATGATAACTATAATAGGTCTAATTAGTGTGATTGGATCAAGATGCATGTGCTTCCCATTCCTCAGCATTTCAGTCAAAATAGGTTCATTATCTTGTGAACCTATGCATACCATGCTGTGAGGGATGAATTTTTATTTTTCTATAAGTTAAAGACTCCATATGGTGATCCATCATTTCAATCATTCTCATGATTATCATACATCATTCAAAAATCATCTTCTCATAAAAGAGAAAAAATGAAAAAGTTGAGAAAAAAGAATAAAAGAAAAGAAAATGAAGAGAAAAAATGAATGAAAAAATTGAAAATAAAAAAAGAGAGAAAGAAGAGGTAATGGAAAGAGAAATATAATTCCAAGATTATCACTCTAAAAAATTTGATATCTTTACCATTCTAGACCAATTTTATAATTTCAAAAACCAAAGTCAAAATGAGTTGTTGGACCAATACCCACATAAGCCTTTCTCATGTTCAACCTATAACTTGTATCACTTGAGCTTCAAGTATAATAGTTCAATACAATCTCTTGCTCATACCTATCCATGATCATGAAGGCCTCAAAGTCTCTTTCCTAGTGGACATTGGTGTCAAATGTTGCTTTCAATGAATTCCTAAATCCATTTATACTTGTTTGTAATTTTTATTAGGATTTGAATTAGTTAGCATAGAGAAAGGAATCGATGAGATGTTTTTGCTAAAGAAAAATTTGAGGAGCATGTTATACATATGTGTATAGATGGAGAAAAACCAAACCAAAATCTTGAATTCTAGATGATATGCAACATGTTACCTTGATTTGGTTCAACCAATGGCTAGATCATAGAATAATCAAGACTAGATGGTAGTAGTGGTGGTAGGTATGATCTTAGACTTAGAAAGGAGACTTGGAGATCTATCCCTACTATGTAGATGAGTAGCACTGAAGGGACACAATAGTGGATCTCTCATATAGTGTAGGATGTTGTCACATGCTGCCATGAGCTAATTGAATGATTAACTATGGATCTAGTGATGTTGCACTCTTAACTTCTTTCTCTTGTTCTTCATTCATTCTCCATCTCTTTCTTTCCATTGTATGCATTATTATGTGTGGTAGGAATTTTATTGGACAAAGCAATATATGAGATTTGGTCATTCATGGGAATGGACTCATATTTAATGCTAATGTTTTACTAGTTGTTAAAATTCATGGTTGTCTCATCAATGAAGTTCACAAGGGAAATAATGACAAGTGTTTACTATGGGGAGGATTTACTTGTGAATCCTTGATGGCTTGACATTGTAAGTGTGTAAGATTAAGCTTATCTCCTAGTGATAGTGGTGGATGCATGACATAAAGAACTTGATTTATCTTCTACTTCTGTTAGTGTTGACTCTATGAGTATTAAGGTTTAATCATAAATTTTTTTTACATTACCTTAATTGTGACTATGTGTTTAACCTTGTGGTACTATATTTATTTTTCATTTCTTTAACCCAATTACTTTGGATGTCATCCAAGATAAGATATTAGTGTTTTGGCATTCTTATTCCTTTTGTCGCTTGTTTAGTTTGATCCTTGGTTGAATTCTTGTAATTATCTTTTATATTTATTCTTATTGTTCTTTTCATTTTGATTATTCTTATGGTTAAAGCTAGTCATCTTTTAATTTAATCGTGGGGAAGAGGCACTAATTCAAGTACGTACTTTGTAATCTTGGTGATTATAAAAATTATTTCCATCTTGGTTTTATTTACCTATGCACATCTAGATTTTATAATTATAATTATGTTTCCCTTATGCTCCCAAGGATTGTACATATTATTGTTTCTATGATTCTTTTTTGCAATGATAGTATAATGTTGTGGGAATCTCACTTGATTTTTAGCATTTTCATAGTTCATCATGTCTAGGAAAAAAAATCACTAGTCCTAGAAGAATAGAAGGAATAATTTCAATAATTAGATTCAACACCAATACATGAGAAACCTTCCTTGAGATAGAGATTTGAAGGTAGATGATAATGCTCTTGATCTTATAGGTTGAACTTGTCTCCAATAAGATATTTTGAATGAGTACCAAAGAAGCTCATAAGAGAAAATTTGAAGCTAAATAACATGGTAGAAGGCATAGATGTAAATGATGTGTGTAAAACACCTATTCTTATAACTTTTTCCTATTCCATGCAATCATGTAAGGGGTATTTTCTTCCTTGCCACCACCCCTTAGCACTTCTTGATGAGATGGCTTATACTATAATGTAGTCATGGTTTATATTGTACATTTGTAATTATTTTGCATTGATCTTATCATATGTCTAGTTGTTATCTTGTTTTATTAAGTTTAAAGCTATGGGACTAGCTTTACTTAGTCATGAGGATGTGATGAGACATTTAGTGATAATTAATAAGTCAATTATAAGCCATGGATTTAGAAAGTATTTCACATGTCCTATGTTTGTAATCTACCATGTTTAGTTGAGGTTCTTGGTATCTCAAGATGCAACTTGGCTTCCTATGTCATACTTTGAGATATTTTGCATGATTCCAAGGATTTTAGGATGATTCTAGATGCTCTATGATCCCTTTGGCATTCTTCCTCATGTTTCATAGTTCACCAGAAATCTATCATGAAAAGTATGACTTTAGAAAAGGGTGCACTAACTATCCTATGCTAATGTAGGGACATCAAAACATCCTAATTAGTGCACCTTATACTTAAATTTAGGCCAAAGTGTTGAAAGTTATTTTTGATTCGCTAGGGCTACATTGATGCACCTCCATTGATGTCTAGATATTAATGAACCTTCTCTTTTTCTTCACGAAATTTTAAATACTTAGGATAAGCACTTATACATATCTTAGTTATTAGGTTTATTTATACTTGGCTTCTCACATCTAGTTTATGTGCAAAGCTCTTCCTCCCTTGTGTGAGTTTATTCTTTTTCTTATCTTGTCTTCTGTATGTTTTGAGTTGCTGATTTCATAATTGCAACTAGACTATATTAGAGTGTTGCCTTGCTTACATAGTCCAAAATCATTTTATGGATGTAAAGACTAGCATTTTCATGGTGAATAAATCTCATGATTTTCTATTGTTTCAATGTAAATGATATAAATATAAAAAAATAATATTTATTTATTTAATTTATATTTGATTAAGCTAAGGTGATTCATTTGCTTACCCAAATTGGTCATAACTTTATGACATGATGTTCAACTATTGAGATTGTTACTAAGAGAAATTTTTATTTAAATTTCATATGTTATGTTGCCACTATGTCAAAGAAGGATTGCAACACAAGTATTTTATATCTTTCTAAAGGGATTTCAATGCATGTGTGTTTATTATTATTTCATTCTTATAATTATAAAATCCATAAACATTATAAAATATTAAATATTAAATATTTTTCTATCTTCCTCATCATGAAAACATGGATTTTCATTTGTATCATATGAATAATATTCTCTTTTATATTTATTAAATGCAAAAATATACACAAGAATCCTTGGAAATCCACTCAACAACATCTTTGAAGCTTATGATAGGATCACACTACATTCCATATGATATATTACCATTGGTCTTAAACTAGTGACACCCTTATTAAAATATTATTAAAAGTGGTAAACTAATGATCAAATGTGTTTTCATGGTCTTATAGTGAAATTAGTGGCATTGATTTATAAATTTTTCAATATTGTATCTAAACTAGTGTAGCTACTAAGCCATGATGCTAACCTTAATGAAGATTGAAACAAATTGTTACACAAGAACTAGAAAAGCTACTAAAAGTATGGTTCATCTAACCCATTACAAATAGTGAATGGATTCACCTATTGGTCATTTTATTAAAAAAAGATGACAAGTGGAGCATTTGTATAGGTTTCCTATTGTTGAATATGGTGACATTTAAGAACCATTTTTCTTTGTCATTTGTTGATCAAGTTTTGGATACTATTATGAGGTACTAGTGTTATAGTTTTTTGGATGGTCATAGTGGATATAACCAAATCTATATTGCACCAAAATATCAAAAGAATATAAATTTCATCATCCCTCGAAGAACATTTCTATACAAGCAAATGCCATTTGACCTGTGTAACACTCCAGCAACATTATAGAGACTTGTACTTAGCATCTTCCAAAAATAGATTGGTAATGGGGTTGAGGTATTTATGAAAGATTTTTCTACCTTTTCTCTTGACCTTAAGTAAGCTTTGGACTGCTTAATGAAAATTTTGAAAACATGTATTGATACAAATGTAAAGCTTAATTGGAAAATGAGTCATTTAATGGTTTAAGATGGCATACTTCTAGGACATAAGATATCATACAAGGGAATAGAGGTAGATCCAAATAAAATCAAAATCATCTAAAATATTATCCATAGAACATATATAGTTAAGGATGTTAGATCATTTCTTAATAACACAAGGTATTATAGAAGACATATTAAGAATTTTTCAAAGATTGCAAAACCTTTTATGGAGCTAAGCAATAAAGATGCATCATTTTAATGATTAGAAGAATATGAAAAGATATTTAAGAATCTAAAATAGAAACTAATTAAGATACCAATCCTTAGATCTTTGGATTGGTTAAGATCTTTTCAAATCATAACTAAAGCTTTAAACTATGCATTAGGCATAGTGTTAACCTTTTTAGACAATAAAAAGATACCATACTACATACACCGTGCTAGTAGAAGCATTACAAATATACAACTTAACTATACTATGATAGAAAATGAGCTTATGGTTTTGATATATGTATTGAAATAATTTTGACATTATGTTCTTGGATACTTAATCTATGTTCATACTAATCATAGTTTGATTTGATTCGTAGTGAAAAAATAAGTAAGTTTAAGAGTGATTAGATGACTCATTATATTATAAAAATTTAACATCATAGTGATTAAAAAGAAAGGAACTAAAAATGTTGTAGTTGATAATCTATAAGGATAATATGGAATTATTAAGAGAATGAAGAATAATTATTAGATCAATTTTCTAATGAAATCGTATTTATAAAGATAGCAATGATTGTAAATTTAGTAACAAAGTCATGGATTACTTATTATATGACTTATCTAACTACATGAAACCTTCTAACTAAATGGGACAAAAATTAAAAAGAATCATTCCTCCAAAAAGTAAACTAATGCATAGAAATTGAAGGAAATCTTTATAAGATTTGTGTAGATGTCTAAGTGAATGATGTGTTTTAAAGAAGAATCAACAAAGAATCCTATATGATGCACATGAAGGACCATTTAGTGATTATTATGTGAGGAAAGGAGAACAATACAAAAAGCTTCTAATAATAGACTAATTTTGGCCTACCATTTTTAAGCATGCAAATTCATTTACACAATCTTGTAAAAGATGTTAAAAAGATGAAGGGTTGATGATAAAAAATGAAGGACCATAGTAATAATATATAGCCATTAGAATTATTTCATCATTAGGAAATTGATTTTACAGGAGCCATCAAACTAGTATCAAATGGAAATTTTTACATTATTCTGATTGTTGATTATTCCACAAGTGGATATAGGTTTCTATGGTTAGAGATTGCATAGCCACAATAGAAACAAAACTCTTTCAGCAACATGTGGTAAATAGGTTTGGAGTATCAAGAATGTTACTTTAGATAATGAAACTCATTTCACTAGATCTACATTCTAAAAATTAATTCAATGAGTTAGGGTAAATCATGAACTCACTATACCTTATCATCTCTAATTGATTGATAAAGATGAAGTAACTAATAGAGAAATTACATGAATATTAACTAGAATGGTTATTAGATATAGGAATAATTGGAGTACTAAGCTTATTGATGCTTTATGAGGATATTAATTAACTTAGAAACTTCCTATAGGGTATTCTCTCTATGAATTTATTTATGGAAAAATATCTATCCTACCTATTCAAGCAGAATTAAATATCCTAATAATAGCTTGTGCACTTGACCTAGATGTCGATTGAGACATGAAAGAATTGATAAATGAATCTTAACCCATTAGATGAAAATTGACTAGTATCCTAATCAAGAAATGATATTTATAAGAAATACTCCAAGTGCCCTAATTAAACTAGAATTATGAAAGTATCTAATAAACTTGGAGATGGTGTACTATAATCCAAAAAATGTTAAATAAAGGAATAAGTTATAGACTTTTGGCAAGGATCCTATATAGTCCATGTCACATACCAATTAGGTGACATGTCAATGTATTATCCATGCCAGAAGGCGCTTCTCTATTCAATGATCAAGTATTCTTTAAAATAAGCTACATAATTAATAAATTTCTTTTCTTCATTCATAAGTAATGATATTTCTTATAAAACTGATAGCATTATGGCCATAAGTTATTGGATGATATAATGCAATGTCACTGGTAATTGCTATAGACTTAGTTTGGATCTTAGATGAATAGGCTAATGATAATATTATCCGTGCATTACATACAAAATTCATTATGCTTATGGTAAGATAACTCATGTTCAATTTTCTACAATCCCTGTTACTACCATTTCACTTCACTATTATATATTATTATAATTCGATGGTTTTACATAGCATAATATTATTTTTTTATTAGGGAAATACTAACATGTTTGTTTTAAAAGATAAGTATGATTTACATTCAACTCCTTGAGTGATCATAGATACTTGTGGACATGTTTATACAATGGCATTAAGGGTAGAATCCTCCTTTGAGGAGGATCCACTTGTATAAATCTTGTATTTTATACTTGATGATCAACTTCACATCATCTTGTATCTTCTAGATACTTTAACAATCATCATCATTTTCTAGTGTACCCATCCTTACTCTTAAACCCAACATCTTTTGATTAAAACATCTCCTAAATCGTAGTCAATTTACCTTTTCTAAAATTCTTTAATAATATGTTGATATCAAAATTCCACCTTCTAAGCATCATCTATGATTAGAACCCCCTTGGATTACCTTAACATCTTCTAGGCTACTCACTTAATTAATTTTTTCATCAAATTTTAAAAATGTTTCATAGGTGATATCATAGATATGATATTGCAATTCATGCGATATTGCATCAATGATGTTACATCTATGATATCACCCATATAAAAATCTATATATAGGCATGGACTATTAAAAAAAGTTCATTTATGGCATTTCATATAAGGGAAGTTCATTGTTTTTCTATTAGAGAACCTTTAAAGCCTTGTATCTTCCTAACCACATGCCCAATTTAAGCCATTCTTAAACTCTTTTTCTACTGCAATCACCATCTCAATTTTGGAGGAGAGCATTACATGTACCTTTTTCAAGATGTGAAAATTTTTTCTAATCTCTGAAAGATTAATTAAGGGTTAGTATCATAAGAAATAACAAATTTTTGCACTAATCTATGCTAAAAAGAACTTAATATTTATCCCAATCAACTATGTAAATAATTTATAAATAATAAATTGAAGATAGTGATGGATCTTCAAGCTAAAATTGTTCTCGATTCATTCAGAAAATTACTTAATTAAGAGTTTTTATAAATGAGGTATTTTTTTAAATTAAAGAATTTTCTAACTTTTCAATCCAAATTAAAAAATAAAATTAATTAGGTATAATGTTTTTAATAAAAACATGAGATCTAATGAAGGGTTACAAACCATTATAAGGTTTTTTGAAATTTTTGGTTAATCTGAAAGTTTCTTATAATTGCATATGCCACTTAAATAAATAACTAAAGTTGGGTGATTGTCACAGCAAAGAGAAAAGAAGACCCGAGGAAGAGAAAGAGTATGAAGTATAGATCAAACTCCTCCTACAAAGAAAGGGAAGCAATCCTGTTCAATGCAATAGCCTATACTTATAGTAGGGCAATCTACATAGGTAGAAGCTAATTCACCACTAGTTTTTGAGTAAGGATAACACCTCACACTCTCCAATGAATGCTTTCATGTCATCTAAGAGAAATTTATCATGTCCACTATGATAGTAAAATTAAACTTTGATCCTTCCATGGATTTTTTAGATGCAGAGATTTGTAAATAGCTTCAAACATCACTTCTCTACTCCACCTTTTCATGTAATGGTGAATGATATTTAGTGAAACTACATTAATTTTAAAATAATAAATAGGATGATGAAATTGTGAAGATCAAAGGACTAATATTATCATATTTAGTTTAATCTACTATTAGGGCACTAAATATACCAAATGTTGGAGCCAACATTTCTTAAATCTCCTCATGCTCTAACATAGATGCAAGGAATCTATGGTTACAAATGGCATATGGGATCATAGATTAAGAATATAATGGATTATCTACTATATATAAGACCTATTTCAAGATTGGGATGTATCACATTTTTTCAACCAAGAGACCCAACAAGACTTCCACATATACTATCAAAGGAAGTACCATATCAAGAGTTAAATTCTAAGCAAATATAAGTCATCTATTATTTTTAGAAATACAAAGAAATTTTGTAGCAAGAAAGATAGGAAAACCTACTCTTCCTTTCCCTTATCCTATTAGAAAGTTATGAAGTCAAGTAGGAATTTTGAGTTCTAAAGATGATGTTCTCCAAATCTCCCAAAACACTTCATATGCATAGATTTCCAAGCTATTGCTACCTAAGAATGATCAAGTAGAAAAGTTGATAGGCACTAAGGCTATAATTTGGTTAACACTAGCCATAAAAATTGTGGCCATATGAATAGAATAGGCAAGACCTAGTGGAATAATCATAGCTACAAAATGATTAGGACCAAGTGCACTTCCAATACAACAAACCAACTATAGGCCTTCCATGAGCGATTTGCAATAAATTGGAGAAATAATTAGTTGGGATAGCAAAGAAGTTTCAAACATGTATAGAGTTAGAGATAATCCAAGTAGATCTATAGTATCCATTGGACCCACTAGTAGCCAAATATCTTTGCAAGTAGAACAAAATGATGATTAAACACAAAAGATCTCGGAAACATTGCATCATTTTAGGTGATGTTAGAAGTTGGTGAAAAAGCAATTGTAGTGGTAATGAAATATCAATATATAGTAAGAGTAATAGAGGTAATAAATAACCACATCAAAAAGTCCATATAACGAAGTCTAGCATCAATTCCATTATGAAACAAACACGTAATTGATAATCCATCTTGGATACCATTACCATTATCCACTAAGATAAGCTAAAGAATAAGGAATTGTAAATATAACATTAAATAGAGTCCATGGGGTTTAAAAATATACACTACAATAACTTGGCCATGTTAACAATAGGTAGAACAAGAATAGAGCTAGATCAATAATTCGCTACTATGTTTTCAATGTATGAAAGAGTTTGGAGATAGAAAAGACACATAGCAAAAAATACATATTGAAAATTTTGAATTTCAAGTAGTCAAGTAAATTTATTAAGACTATAAAAATGCTAAAGAAAATTTGATCAAAAGAATGACTAATTATCAAGAATTACAAAGGAAGACCAAGGCCTTTGATGTATAGATAATACAATTTGCATCATAATATGTCAAAGTCAATAAAATGTTGTTACAACTATCATGTCCTTGGAAAGTACCAACATTTATAAATATTACTGAATTAGCATAGATAGTGTAGGATCCTAGGACTAAAGAAAAAAATTTGAGAGCACTACTAAATAGGTACCAATTTAAGAAGCCAAATAACAAAGGAAAAAAGCCAATGGAGGTGCCACCACTAGCAGTAAACTAAAAAGGCTACATCAAGCTTCATTTTATTCTATTTTATTTTATTTTATCATTTATCAGACATGAACTATATTATAACTTTGTAATACCACTCAAAAAAAGGTGCAACATTCATTTGTTTGAGTTAGTCATCTATATATGTTATGATGTTGAGTCCATGAAACTCCACAGGTTGTAATGAACTCTACCCTTCATTTGTTTGATCTCAAGGATGAGTTTTTAGTTAGTCATGAGGATATGATGAAACATTTTTTGTAAAAGACTATGATATCATCAATGTGATATTGTATCATAATATATGATGTCATAAATATGATGTAGTGGATCATAGTCATGACTATAATACAAGCTCATCATCATGTCAAACAAAATATATTTTTTCCAATACTTAGAAAAATTCTTGGAGTTTTTGTTTCATATAGTTGAAGCTAGTTATGTATTCCTATAGTATGATTCTTAATAGTTTTATGACACCTTTATTCGAGTATATCATTCCTAGAAAAAATTGATGAATGATAATAGAGATTAAGATTATTCTTCATCATTGGAACATCTCACATAGAATAGATTTAATTTTCAATGTTGTTTACTTCTAATATATCATTTACATTCCCAAAGTCATTTAATATTACCATGTTCATTAGTAAAGGTAGCATAAGTACGACTAGTTTTTAGCATAAAGTCTAATTGTTTGGTAATCTAGAAGTGACTTTGCTTGATTTTATCAATGGTAAAGTCACTTGATAATTCTAGTAATAATTACATTAGCTTAGGACATGTACAAGAAAAAAGGAATACATACTTATCACCACTAGGCTAGACTAGTTTTATATTTCCATTGTACTTAGAGATAGAATTTATACTTCTAACATGTTTACCTTTAACATACTTAAAGCCAAGAAGCATGATTTAATTATATAGCTCACTAATAGTTAAACCATGCATTTTTCACTTCACTAACTATGAGTGAGAAGATAACAATCACAAACTATTTATCAACTCACTTATATCTTCCATTCATGGATTACCATTTGGTTGCATATGATTGCTTATGCCTTTTATGGTTGAGTGTTGGAATTCTCCACTACTTATCAAATAGTAATGACCTCTAACAAGGTTTTAATACAATGACATCATAGCTCCAACTATACCCAAGGTTGTAAATCATTTACAAACTTAAAGAATCAATTTTGATCTCTCATATTAAGAATCAATAACATCAACTCCTTGGAAGCATTGATGAACTCTTTCAACTTACTACAATTTTTTAAAAATTTCATCTTAAATATTTCTACCTATTTTAAGATTTGGAGGTGGAACTATTTAACTAATGTAGCTTCAAATTCATACTACATGGTTAAGGTCTTTCCTTTGATACCCTTCTCTTGAGTGTAAAGGAAGCTCAACTACTATAGCTTCATACTACTAGTTAAATATTAAGGAGTTGTTAACATCTTCTATATCATTTGAACAAAATTAGTAGTCAAATATAACTCTAAATAATGGAGAAATATTTTAATTTTGGCATCACTTCTTTTACTATTCTATTTCCTAGGCTCTTACACTTTGATAAGAGCAATAGCCATGGGCTCTTTGATGAGGAATCCTACCAAAGAATACTTCAATACAACATTATTATTTTTTCTATTAGATACTTTCTAGTTTATCCTAGATAGGGTATCCTCTAAGACTTTCAACCATGTAGCTAGGTTATCAAACAAAGATATCTTGGCTTATGATTCTTGGTAGAAATTAAAGAGCTCATAGTACAACCCCATCATCTAATCTATATTACCTTCTAGAAATGAAACTCTTGTCTCAACAAAATTTCCATGGTTAACAGAGTGAACATCAAATATATATTAAGAAAGTTTAAGCTCTTTGAAAACATAATGGATTAGGTTAGTGATTTCTATACTCTAATTTATCAAGGCCTCATATATCATCTTGATATACTTCTAAAGGCTTTGAAATCCTAGCTTGTCCTAATCAAGCTCTATCCCCATCTTAAGGTTGGATTAATCATTAATAGTTTCATTAGATCCATCTAGTTCCATATGCAAATAGACTTCTCACAAGACCATGTGCAATAATAATAAGAGACTAATAAAAGTTAAAAATGGAAAACTCAAAACAAAATTCTATTTCACTTGTATTTGTTAAGTCCTAGTAATAAAATTATACTCTCATATCAACTATAATAATATTATCCTTGACATATTGTTCATCATCATTTAAGTTCCTTAAGTAGGCTTAAACATTAAGGAAAAGCACAAGTAGAGTATGACTCAATGCATATCAAGCCAAAAATGCATGCTAGAAAATAACTTTTCAAAGTCCTAGGAATTAGTTATAAAACTTGAGTAGTATATAAAACTTGTATACACAACATATATAAAATAAACTAGTAACTCTTTCCCTTGATCTAATCATGTGGAAATAATGGGATGTACAAGCTAAATCATTTAGATTTATCATTACATGTTGGTAGTTGGTGATGAGTCATGGTTTTGTCAGCCCTAATATTGGATACCCTATATTAGAGCCTCTATATTAGATACATGATATTAGGTCCTAAGAAATGATGTTAGATTTTTTATATTTTCTTTTCTATGCTAGCCTATAAATACAACACTTGGATGCATAGTTGAGATATGGTTTTATTGATAGATTTTAGATAGCCTTTTCATAACTTTGTAATTTCAAGTTCTATTGTTCCTAGTGCATGGCCACAATGTGATGTTTGTGATTGTATGTCATCCTTATTCGAGTGTGATGTACTTGGATTCATTACATGACCAGAAATAAAGATTGAGATTACTTTCATTATTACAACATCCACTTAGATTTATTATTTCTTTTAATTATTTAATTGTTTTGTCATTTACTATTTTCTTTAGTTAATGTTTCCATTTACTACTATTTACGATTTCTATCATTAAGGGGAATGAGTACGACTAATCGTGAGCACTTAAGTGTAATTACTTAATACCTAGTAGTATATTGCTTGGTAAGCCCAGTGACATACATGTGGCGATCCCAATAGTAGTTATACAAAGTCCAAGGCATGTGCAGATGATTAGGAAAAAATACTCATTACACATAGGTTAGTTTAGAATTTACTTCTTATAGTTAACTATCTTAATTAACTTCTCTCTTATTTTCATTAGGAGAAGCATAGGGATAGACAACATCAATCATATGCCTTACTTTGGACTAAACCATATGTGACATAACTACCACTAGTTCAAGTGGGAAGATAGTGAACTATGATCAAAGCATAACGATTTAGATGCACAATTAGTTCCATCTATGGAATTTGACCAGATCATGCATGAATGCTTGTGATTCATATGGGTGGGCATAGGGATACCTCACCGCTCATCATTGGTGTTGTTGTTGGGGACAGTGCTAGTTATCTAGATTAGTTATATTATACATGATCACTATAAATGCATTAACGATATATCTTTTATAAAATATTAAATCACACATACAATAAACCAAAAACAATGTTACTTTCATAAGGAAGTAATAATGAACTATATAATGAAAACATTCATTAGAGAACTAATGAGATATATGTTGAAGAAAGTTGGAGTGACCTCCATGATATAAGGGTTTCATATGTTCATGACTACCCTAATGACACTCAGAGACTACATTCACCTAAGGTAGACAACCTTAGAGGAGATGAAGTAAGTCTTGGACTAGGGAAGGTCTCAAGGCCTAGGGCCTTCTTAAAATCTAGAAAGGATAAATCAAAGGACCTTGGGGAACACCATAGAAGCCATGATAATCCTCCTAATTTCTCATCTTCTTCTCCCCCATCAACATCTAGTTCTAACAAAGATGAATGTAGGTATGGAGATAAAGCACCATTAAAGGGTCAAAATAAAAATAGAAATTAAATCCATTGAAAAAGTCAAATACATCAACATGAACATAGACAATTTCATCATGATTAAATGTATAGAAATAGAAATTTTCACCACAACATGTCTAATGATGATGAACCCTTGTTGGCCACTAAGAGCCTAAGGTAGATTACAAAGGTAGTTAAGATATCACAAACATCATAAAGAGAGTCATCTACCTAAGATTGATATGAATAATATTTCTAAATTTGTAGGAGGCTATGATTTGGATCCACAACATCATTTACAAGCTTTCCATGATGCCTATGCTCTCTAAAATATTGAAAGTGGGTGGAAAAAGCTTAAGCTCTTTCCTAGGATACTAATCGATAGAGCTGAAGTGTTGTACAGATCATTGAAACCAAATTCAATCAAATGTTGGGTCACAATGTTTAAAATTTTCAATGAGAAATACCAAACCTATGCAAAGGTGTCCAACCTAAGAAGATAGATCCAAGGATGAAGACAAGAACAACATGAACCCTTGGACATGGCCTTAGATAGATATTATTCTCTATTGAATAGATGCCCTAGACATGGCTTTTGTAAGGAAAGATAGATTTTCCACATCATAGATGGGCTTCAATATGAAATAAAGGAGACCCTTGGGATGTATGCCTTAGGTTAATTATACAAGTTATGAATCCATTAGATTCGAGAGCTAATCGAGCATGTGTCGAAAGAAGAAGGATAGATATGTAAATGGGTGAATGTTGAAAAATGTCACTGGAAACCAACTCTTTAAAAGAAGAAGGTCCATATCTACGGTAAGCACAAATAGGTCACTCTCAATAAGGTGATTCCACAAAAAACCTTGTCTATTGATGAACTTAAAGAAAAATTTAATAGGATGTTAAAGTGGATATATGAAAAAGTTACAACTCTCATAGAAACTGTAGAGGAGAAAGTAACACAAAATGAACTAGGAAATCACTATAAATGGAGGAAGTAGTACCAAGAAATAAGTAAGAACACTTATTAGAAAACAAGGGAAATGGCCAAAGAAAAAGAGGCTATAGACTCAACCATGGATGAAGATGATGGATGTGACATCTACATATATGATTACCTAAAGGGTCACTTTTGTAGTTGTGTTACATCTACATGAGTATTAGGCTTTTTCATTAAATCCTAAATTCATACAAAAGCACCTATCCAAGAAATTTTCTTTTTCACATAGTAATTATCGATAGCCCCACAACCAATCTTACTATCCTAGGTGGACTTATTACCAACCTCAACACTATCATTAACTATACTGGCAAAACCCATAGTCATGGGGGAGCACACCACCAAACTAGCCTTATCCTTCTTATAATCCAAAATCGTATGGATATTATGTTCAATGCCATGTTTCTCCAACTAGTTCTACATCCTCTACTTCAAATCGCTACTATCAATCTCTCGAGTACCATCAATCCATGACATCTCTTGAAGGATCACCACCTCTCACCTCTTACCATCCATCCTACCCTTAATGTTCTCATACTCCACCTCATTACATGCCACCACTAATGACACAAGAAGGTTCAACACCACAACATTGACAAACGAATGCCACTTCTGTTGCAAATGTGCATAGACATGCTGAGACCAGTAGGTTCCCACTACAAACATGGAAATTTCCTTTCTTTAGGACAAGCCTCAAGCAAAAGTGCAGCACTCATGGACCTACCTCATCATCCAAATTAGCACAATGTCAATCTAGTGCAATGCCTTCCTTTTCACAACCAATGTCCTTTGATCCTACATAAGGGACACCATCCATTGTTACTTCAACACCCAACCAAAGCAATGAATTTGGCAATGTGGGAAGACAAATGAATCCATGCATACTATATCATGATCAAGTGTGCAATCATGGGCTAGAAACCTACAATTTTAACACAACTCATACCCTAATCCACCATACGTTTAACAACCAACTGTAAGAACAACAATTTATCTACACAATTGCCACTAAACCAAGAGACTCCTAGTGTCCTAGAAATAAAAGGTTAATATTATTTTATACATGCATGGAGCTTGCCTATCTGCTTATTAATTCTTTCCATGGCCAAACACTTAGTCATTGGGGAAACCCCCATTCTAAGCTTCAAAATTAATAATTTTTTTTCATCTTTTTATTTTACAATTTTTTGTCATTTTCTTATTTCTTGATACAATTTTTCCTATCCTTTTTAACTTTTTCCATTTTTAGTTCTCATTTTCTTTGTTAAGTAATCTCACTTGTGAATAAAATGATCATGTAGCCCATTGAGGTGGGGTTTTCTCTATGTTGTCAGGTCATGAGGGATTGATTATTCGAATAGTGAGACCACATTATCCATCTACTCATTCCATTAATAAGAGGTTCTTACCTTGGTTAAAATGATATTCTTTTTCATCATCAAATCTAAAAATAAATTCATAATTATTATGCCTAGATAGAAAAGTGAAGAACCAAGGAGGATGTGAAGGGTGTGACATCAAGAGGATTTGTGGATTCTCTTTGACCACTTTTGTATGTTCTATCATGTTTCTTCAGTTGTAATTATATCCTTGTAGATCTAATGAAAAATGGAAGTAAGAGTAACATAAAAGAGCATTGAAAAACTTTTTGAGGGTACCATTGGAAAGACATGTGCCCATGCCTAAAGGTTGGTGGCTTCTCATACTTCCATCAAAAAGCAAAACACACAACATGTCGTAAATAATCTCCTTCCTTGGAAAAAATGCCAAGTGATGTTACTCCTTGCAACTATGGTAGTCTTATGGTTGTCAGCCAAAGTGATGAAATGATGCAATATCACTAAAATGTGGTTTGGACTTGGTTTGAATCTTGGAAAGAAGGGCTAATGACTACTTAACCATTAATGACATACAAGGATTCATTATGCCTTTGGTGAGATTCCTCACATCCCACTTCCTACAATCCTTTTTATAGTCCATGTCATCTTAATGTCTGTATGATCCTGACTTGTAGTTTTACATAACATAGAGTTATTTTCCCAAATTCCTGGTTTTAACATGTTTGCTTTGTTTCATCTATATGTGTTGCATCCAACCCCTTTAGTGCCTATGGACATTTTTAGGTGTGATTACACAAGGGCATTATTGGTTGGAGCTTGCTTTGCGTAGGATTCACTTGTGCAACTATTGTAAATTTTACTTGTATGATACAACCACATCATTCTTAACCTTCCAAGTGCGTAATTGTTAAATTCCATGCTTTCCCTTATCATGTAATTGATTTGTTACACAACATAGGTATAATACCCCTTTTCTTATGTCTTCCAAAGCTTTTAATGTTGACAACTCCATCTTCTAACATTTTCAATGCCTCAAAATGATTTCCTAATTACCTAGAACTATGGACCTAACCTAAAACCTTCCAACCAATCATAGAGTTTTGTTTTCCATGCTTAGTATCCTCATTCAATGCAAATTTGTGAACCTCGATATCAAGTACCTGATATCGGGTTAGATGTGATGTCAGATACCTAATATCGGAACTACAAAACCTATATATAACATCCCCATGGTGCTTCAAAATCCATTCTCATCATTTATAGCTAGGGAATTTTTTCAAATTTTCTTTTGCAACTTAGAGCTCTACGTGATCAACTTCCACTTGCGATATCTTGCTCAATACCAATCTGATTTCCGTATTGTTTGAACCTATTTGAACTCAAAATGTTTAATTTAGTCATGGGTAGATGCTTGCACGGGAAACTTGTGCTAATTTTTTGTAATTTGATATCACCTAGAAGATATTACAAAGGTAAGAATATTAAAAATCTTAAGCATTGTAATAAAAAATTAATCATATTAATGCCAGAAATCTTGTTTTTTTCAAGGGACCATAACAGTCATAATAAGCCATACATATGGAAAAAGTAACCAACTTTGAAAGGTCATAAAAGAAGATGAATACTGTTTGGGCATTTTTATTAAAAATCTTTCTAACTTTGCAATCATATGAACTAAAGAACTTAATGGAACTATGGTCATGACTATGGTAGAAACTTATTAATGATAAATAACAATACCTTAGTGACATCTGATCCTTGATTGATTGTAGATGGCCCTAAAAAGAGGAGCACAAGAGGGGCCTTTGCAAGGACCAGCTAAATGCCCAAGAGGTGTTAGAGGCTAACAAGGTGAGCATGCCAAGCATAAGGAATAGGAGGCCCAATCATTTGGCATCCATCAAAAGGCTCTTGTTATAGGAAAATTGGTCCAAGGAGAGGCCGTGGAACCACAAGCTCTCGTGTAGCGATAATGCCTCATGTTGTTCCCAGAATGTCTTAAAGCTATTTAAGAGAAATCCATGTTGACCATAGTCATTATGGAAATGAACTTCAGCCCATTCATTACATTTTCTCTTGAAGCAGTTTAGACAAAACTCCAAGCATCACTGTTCTAGCACATTCAATGGTGAATGGTACCTTGGTGATACCTACCAATTTTGGCACAACAAGGAAGAAAGAAGGTACCATGGTTAACATTTTTGGAGTCATTGTTTCTTTCTTGATCAAAGTAATTTTAGAGGCTCTAAATTTTCCAAATGTGAGGGCCAAGTTAGCACATCTATGCATGAAGTTTGATCCTGAGACCAAAACATTATGGCTAAAGCAAACATATAATAAGGATGATAAGACATATAATGAATTAACTCTAGAACAGAGGATCTATTTCAAGATAGTCACATAGCACCTTTTTCCCTACCAAAGGGCTCAATAGAATCTCAACATACACAACCATAATAAGAAACAAAACAAGAGCTTGAACACTATCGTAAGACACAAGTTCCACCACTACCACCACAAGACTATAGGCTTTAATGAGCCATTTACAAAGAATTGCTGAAACTCTTAGTTGGAGGAGTAGAGATGAATTAAATGTTTTTAGAGTCATCAGTGACACCATGTAGCCCACTATTTCTACCAATCCAAAAAGGGGTAGATTTCACTATAATCAAGTGGAAAATCCCAGTGCTTGTGACAAATTTATGATAATGTTTCATCCTTCAAAGTGATGCTTGAAACAAGTGAAGATGTCACAGTAGTTTTCATAAAACATTAGGATGTGGTAGGCATAGTAGAGGTGATAATAAATCACATAAAGGAATATTTCAATGTGTTTGTAGTGCCCCTAGTGGATTTGACTGTGACCAGAGATGCGCAAATGCTTGTTGGAACTTCAATGACTCCTACATCCCATGAAGATGTAGATCAATTACTACAAATAGGATAAGTAATGACCATTGTATTTGAAATCCCCTATGATGTCACTAAAATAAAATTAGATCTCACTACCACCAAAGGAAAACTAGTCATGGCTAAGACCAAGGTGGAACATGCAGAAGCTAAAGTGCAACACTTGCAACAAGAGCTGGCTTCCCTGAGAGCTAAAAGATGGGACCTTACCTGGTTTGTCCCACCTGACTAGCTAGACCAATTTAGAATAGAGTAGTTGAAAAAATTAATTAAAGAGAATAAAGTTGCTTAGTAAGAAAAGGAGAAGGTACCCTAGAATGCCTTTACTACAAAACACAATCCTATGCCCATATGAAGGCATTAACTACCATGCAAGAAGAAAATAAATAGCTTGCTACAAATAACACACAGTTGACCACTATAGAAAAATAAAAGACCATCTTAGAAGAAAGTGTCCACCAGTTGAGAGAACCATTGGTGAGGACTAACCAGGACATTAATAAATTAGCCAGAGAGAACCAAACCCTCTCAATGGAGGAGATTGCACAATTTGAGAAAAATCTACAATTGAAATAAGCATTTGGCAGAATGAGGCTAAAAAGAATGAAAACCTAAAGGAGCACTTTTAGGATTAGGTTAACATGAATAAATAGATTAATGAAAAAGAAATCCAGATGGCAAAAGCCTGTATCAGAGCCATGTTAGCACAAAATCCTAATTGGCAGCCCATTTTGGATAGTTATGCACTAGTCCATCAAGTGGAAGTGAAGAATAAGGACCTATAGATTGTGGACTTAAAAGAATACATGGCATTGGCTAACCATCAATATGCCAACCTTGCCATGTTAATAGTAGTTCAACCTATAAATAAATGAGAGAAAAAAGTAATGACCACCTATGCATTATATGAGAAAGAGTTTGTAGATAGAAAAGATGCTTTATAGAAACTCCATGTAGCAAACTCAAAATTGGAGGTGATCAAGGCTCATTACCATGGATAGAAAGATGTTGCCTCAAACCTACCCAAGGGACTAATAGATCATCATGAGTTGAAAGAAAAGGCCAGGGCATTTGAGGAGGAACAAAAGTAGTTTGCAACCTAGTATGCGAAGGCCAACCAATTGTTTCCATAGCTTCCATGGCCATGGAACATACCAATGCTACCACACATCAGTTTAGTAGCCTAAATGGTAGATGATCCAAGGATAGAGGAAGAAAAGTTGCAAGTGCTACTCAACTAGTACAAATTTTGGAAGTATGGTGACAAAGGGAAGTAATTGATGGAGGAGCCATTGACTCTAGGAACTACATGAGCTTTCCCAATGTTGTATCTTGTAATGTTGTGTCCAAATTTTTGTAAAACACAACTGCTATATAGAAGAGTCAATTTTTTTATTTGTTTGAGTCAATCAATAATTCCATACCTTCCCAATATTTTATAAAGAACTTCTTCATCATTCTATTTAACTTGAGGACGAGTTTTCATTTATTTATGGGGGTATGATGAGTCATGATTTCGTTAGCCCTCATATCGAAGCCTTGATATCAAATATGCAATATTAGGTCCCAAGAATTGATGATGGATCTTCGATATTGTCTCTTCTGTGCTAGCCTATAAATACAACACTTGGGTGCACAGTTGGGATATAATTTTATTCATAGATTTTAGATAGCTTTTTCATAAATTTGTAATTTCAAATTCTATTGTTACCAATGCTTACCTATCATGTGATGTTTGTGATTGTATGAAATCCTTATTCGAGTGTGATGTACTTAGACACATTACATGACCAAAAATAAAGATCGAGATTACTTTCATCATTGCAACATCTACTTAGATTTATTATTTCTTTTAATTATTTAATTATTTAATTGTTTTCTATTTTCTTTAGTTAATGTTTCCATTTACTACTATTTACAATTCTTGTCATTAAGTTAAATGAGTACAACTAATCATAAGTGCTTAAGTGTAATTACTTGGTAACCTAGAATTGTATTGTTTCGTAAGCCTAGTGACATATGCTTGGCAATCCCAGTGGTAGTTATACGAAGTCCAAGGCATGTGTGAAAAATTAGGAACTGATACTCATTACACATAGGCTAGTTTAGATTTTACTTCCTACTATTAATTAGCTTAATTAATTTATCTCTTATTGTCATTAGGAGCAGCATAGTGCCAGACAACATCAATCATATGCATCACTTTTGACTAAACCATACGTGAAAAAGCTACCACTAGTCCAAGTGGAAAGATAGCAAACTACGATCAAAGCATAATGATTTAGATGCACAACTAGTCCCATCTATGGAATTCAACTAGATCATGCATGAATGCTTGTGATTCATATGGTTAGGTATAGGGGTATCTCGCCACTCATCAATTGGCATCACACTCTTATGAGTGAATGTAACATTTCATATGACATTCCATGTCCTCAAGATTAAAGTCCAATGTAAAGTTGAAGTAAGCAACCTTGTCACACAAGGTTATATTGATTGGGGTACAAAAGAAGGTTGTAGCCTCTTTAACTAATGCATAAAATTATCATGCTAGTATGGTTATAAATGCACAAAGAATTAAGGACTTCGTACATCTCCACGGTCCCCAAATTATGGGGGAGGTAGTAGGAGATCTTCAACCTTATTTATCCCTTACAAAGTGGTTAACTTTTGATCTTCTTAGAGAAGAGATTATCATTTATACTTTTTTTTTATGAATTCTTCTAATATATCATGCTTAGTTAAATATCTTGAGATGTACGTGTACTTAAATTATTTCAATTTTAGATATTTCCTTCTTCCCCTTTCCAAAAAAGAATATTTTTGATAAATCAACTTATATATAACATCTTTAGCTCAAGGGCATTACTATAAAATGTGGTGTTTATTTAGAATGCTATTTTTGTTACATAATTACAATATGCATTTCTTATAGAGTCATCTATCTCTTTCAAATGTAAGATAATGAGACCATATTAGTGTTCTAACAAGTGTGCAACATAAATAATCTATCTTTGCATTAAGTCATCTATTTTTATAATGTTCAAATATAAATATTTATTTTTTTACATTTTGAATGTTTTTTATAAATATTTATTGTTTAATCATTTTTCTTGAATAATCTATTTATTTATTTATAAAAATTCCTTAACAAAAAAATTCTTTATCTTTCGTTACTTTTAGGACTATTTTTTAAGTAGAATAAATTTTTAAGAAAATCTATAAGTATAGTAATACAAAGAGTTTTATGTTCTCATTAGAACAATAGTGGGTGTAAAAGGATGTAAGTACAATGCTATACAAGAATAATAATTACATTATCAACTTCAATACTTTTAATAAATGAAAGACTATGCTTTCTCTCTCAAATATATCAATTATTTGTATCAAGCTTTATTTGATAGTGATGATAGAATAGAATATTTTCATAACAATGGTAATATATTAATCATTTCTTTTGACGAAAAAACACAACAAATAAAGAAAAATATTATTAGAAAAATATTTTTTAATAAATAACATATATCAAAAAATGCTTAAATGAAAAAGACCACTAGTATGGAATGCCATTTAGAAGAAGTTAAATTTGGCAATGTAAGTAGGATTGAAAAAGAAATCATACATTGATAAAGCAATTATGTTATTTACTACATCCTTCATCAACCATGGGTGCTAATAAAATCATTTTATAATGTAACTTTGGTAATTTTATTTTAGTTTATTAATGTTAACTCCATAGTGTTTATTCATTGGCCCATTCCAAGGCCATGTGCTAGCTCTAATGGAGTTGCTCAGAACCTTTTGATCCAATTTTGTAACTTTGGTTAGTATTAATAAAACTCAAGTTTTGGAAGTTTTTCCAAAAAAATAAAGAAATTATGTTCTTTAATAAATAAGAAAAAAATATATAATTATAGATATATTATAATCAAAAATATTTTTGCTAATAATGAAGTTTTAGCCTAGTTGTATGAGTCTTGATTTGGAAGCTCCAAGTAATTGTTTCTATTCTACTAGGTAATGCTAAGTTATAATATTCTAATTAGACTATATATCTTGGTATATAATTATGTTTCAATTATTTTGAGTTCCAACACCTTTTCCACTCCCATCCTCACCATTTCCATCCCCATTTATTCCTTTTTAATTCCTCCCCTCTTTCCCCATAGAAAAAGGGTATTTTTGTGAAGCTTCTAGGTACTATTCTAGAATATATGCTTAGAGGATGGATTAAAGAAAATAAGATACACATAATTTTTTATACAAGATTTAGGTAACAACATTCTACTATAGATAATCTCATTACTTTAAGATATATTTTTATTATAGTAAAAAGTCCACAAAAGAAATTTGTTTTCTACTTTATAGATTATTCTAAGGCCTATGTTTATATCATTTGAAGCAAGTTATGAAGGTGCTTAGAAAATTTAGAATATCTTAGCACAATGGTATCTACTATTTAAATAGTTTACAAAGGGGTATTCATTTAGTTTATAAATAAACAAAAAAGAATTTTATTTAATACCTTTGTTAGTGTTAAACAAGAATGTCTTCTTTTTGTTACTTTATTTGATCTTTTTATTGATGAACTTGAAGAGTGGATGTATAAAATACCAACTAAGTTTGTAATTATAGTTGAAAACCTATGGGGTGTTAGCCTAATGGTACAGGTCTTGGCCTAGTATCCCAAGTTACTATAATGTCACCATTTCAAAATGATGTTGTTGCATAACAAGATGGTGCCTCTTCATAACAAGTGTTATTGTTATCATAACAAGACTTGAAAGGGTAGTTTTAATTAAGATCCAAAAGGTTGCATTGTAATAAGAAACATGTCCCTTGAGGTAACCTTTGGGGGCTTAACCTAAGACATTTACACCCACACTTAGAGGTCATCCCATTATGGAGTGGCAAAGCTAGTACAAGCAAGTCATAAGAGCTAAGTGAAGTAGCATAGGAAGAGGACTGTCCATCCCTTCTGGTCAGTTGTAGGCCTAATTTTGGTGGTAGTGCTAGATTGCCAAAGGAAGAAAATCCCAAGGAACACTCTCAAAGCATGATCCAGATAGACTATTCCATATTAATAAAGCATTCTTTTCTTTCTCCTTTAGCATTTTTCCTATTCTATCCTTTACACATAATGTCAAATGTTACATATATTTTACATTTGATATATTGTTCTCTTACACATAATGTCTAATATAACGTATATTTTACATTTGTCATGACATCTGGGGATGGGATGTCATAGTTACAAGTCCAATTCTACTATGTAGCATTAAGTTATAAACTTCTATAAATCTTCATGTGTATCCATGCTTCAATTACTTAACATTCTAACACACCCCTTAATTATAGTTGGAAGCAATCCTACTAGACTTCTATTCTATGTTGATGTTGTTACTTTAATTTTAAATTTAATGGAAGGATTGCAACAAATGCTTACTATTGTCAATGATTTTTTTTGGTACTTAGAAATGAAAATTAATGTCCAAAAAATTATGATTTATTACATAATATGATATATAACATTACTATAGGACATAAATATGTGGACATAATTTCCTCTTACAAATATCTTTTTCAGAAAAGATCGAGAGAATTTATATTCCAAAAAATAGCTATACAGCTGTACAGCGCAAGCGAGGGTTGCTAACCTCACTCCCGGCAAGGGAAATCATTCGAAAAAACCCCAAGGATCACCCCTACGACACCTAGATTTCATGAACCAAATTCTAAAATAGAAATTTTTGTGTACAATCTTGAAAAAACCAGCTCCCCCATCCCCCATGGCTACCTTCTAGGGGAAGTTTCTCTGGACTGTGCTTTCGTGCTGACAAGGTGCATGCTAGTACCTGGCTGCCCAGGTTCGACCACTAGGCGACGTCGATTTTCAGCAATGAACTGGGCAATGCCTGTCGGATGGGCCGTGGATGAGTCTACAATCCAGAGCCGCAGTTGGGTTGGTGGTTGCACAAGGGAGGTCTACTATTGTCCCCCCGTGCTACTGCTGGGATCATCTCTTGTCCCTGACGGCTCCTCCTCCTAGGTTTGTTGTCGTTGATCTCATTCCTAGGGATTGACAGGTGGGGTGAGCGCGGCTCTATTCCCAGTCATCCCCATATTGGCCACCCGTCTCTGACATTGATGTTGGTATCTTAGCTCTGGATGGTTCATAGCTACACTGATTTCATTCCAGAGTTTTCGGACCCTGCTCGCCAATACTAACATGCTGGGGAGGGCCACCCCTTTGAAGATGCAGTCATTCAGGGTGCGCCACAAGATCCAAAGTGCCACCAGTGTTGGTGAATTACCAAAAAATTCAGGGAAATGAAGGCCTGTCATCTACCATAGTTGCCTGGTTACGTGGCACTCATGCAAGAAGTGCTGTAATGTTTCTGCGTGGCGGTTGCACAAAGGGAAATGGATGCTGATATTCAGGCTGTGTGTTTGTAGCAAGGCCCAAACAGGAAGGGCGTGGTGCAAGATCAGCCACCCAAACATTTTGATTTTCTCTGATAGAACCCCCTTCCATAGTCGCATCCAGCGTAGATTCGTTGCGTACTATTTTTGGAGGAGCTTCCAGGGTGTAGGGAGATCTTGTCTTCTTGGCCCAACGATCTTACATGTGTACAGAGTTGCCTCCAGGTGTGGGAATCGAAGTTGGCCATTGCCCAGGGGCTATATTTCTGCTGCAGGATTTGTGCCGAGATAGGGCGGCCCACGTTTATTGCAGTTAGTCTCAAGAGGAGTCTTTGTCTGCCTAAGGCTGCTTCCATCATGAAGGGGAGTATGC
>MNCI01033152.1:413579-461008 GCA_015680685.1 Gnetum montanum
GAAACCATCATATTAAATGTATTATCAAAATTTTCATACCTCATTTTCTCATAGTCATGAATTTTAGACATTTTAGAATTATCACATATAGAAGATCAAGAGTAAAAGGTCCATAAGTGAACAATTCAAGAAGAAGATTTTAACACTAAGAATACATGGTATTTTTTCTAATGATATTTTCAAAACTGTTAGCATGTATATTTGTACTAGCTAATAGATCAAAAGGCCTTATTAACATAATAAAATTTTATTTTTAGTTTCATTAAAAAGTAGAAATTCTAATAAATTATATTACATTTTACTTATGTAAGTGACATCTAGAAAATTAATTCAACCTTCCTTTCATATAACTAATTTATTTTATAAAGTGTAAATCATATTTTAAGGTTATAATGTACACCTTTGAAAGTTTAGATAGAAGTAAACTTAGGGATACAAATGTCTTGCATATGCAATACTTAGTCATATAACAAACTAAGTAATTAGGCATAATAGTAAGGCTTTTGATTTAGAAGTTCAATGTTATGAGTTTACTTCTAGTAAGCAATGATTGATTATAAATTTCTAATTTAAAAACTATTTTGAGTCTCAACATCCCAATTGCTAATCTTGCATTGCTTTACACTCAAAGGTAGCGTTCTTAAAACCTTGTACTATCATCTTAACCACACTAACCTTGAGCTGTTGATCACCTTACCCTCAAAAATATTACCAAATAGAAAGGAAATAGATTTTTAAGATAATATATTAATATATGAGATCAAAAATGTTTTTAATTTAATACAATATATAAATCTAAAATATAACTACTATATTTTTTATTTTTTTTCTAAGTTATTACTTTCTCTCTTGATAGATAACCATAATAGAAGACCATTCCTTATTAATTTTGTACCACAACAATATCCATTATATACTTGAGATTTATTGAAGGATGAATCTGAATTTAAAGTAGTCTTTATTTGGCATGTTAACTAGTTGTTTGACAAGTCATATGCTAGTTCAATAATTTATATGTTCTATTTATCAACATATCATCGAGGCTAATATTTTCAAGATGCATATACTTAAAAAATTACTAGTCTTACGTACATCACTTAGCATGTTAGTATTGAAAAGGTATTTTTTAGCTTCTATAAAAGGCAAAAGAAAAGTAGCTCTAGTTTGTTGGTATGATAGAAACAACAAAGATTTGATCTATGAAGTTGAAAAAATGATCAAACATACAAGTATTATTGCTCTAAACATCACAAAATTATTTAGAGTGCCAAGTGTAAGATGTGACAAAATTTAACATGTTATCATTAAGTTCATAACATAGAAATTAAAGAGTATGTGCAACATTAGAGTAGCAAGTTAAAGAAAAATAAGCAAAAACAAAGAGTTTGGATCAACAAAGATCTCACCATGAAAAAACTTACAAATAGGGATGAACAATGAAAATAACTTAAGGAATCATGATATTCATGTTGCAAGAATTCTGGATAAATATGACAATCATGACAAATAAATCGTATTCCAAAAAGTATTAGAAAACTTCATAGGCCCTTTTTGTTGTGGATTTATTAATATAGATAGTCAAATTAAAAATTAAAGTTATTTCATTAAATAGGATTCATTTCTTTGATAGCTTTATTACTTTTAATTTTGTTGAAATTTAAGAAAATGGTGGCTTTATAGATTTTATAATTATTATATTCATTTAAGGTTTTTACAAGAAATAAAATATTAAGGTGATAGGGTAGACCTTATAATGGTATTATAGTGTTGATAAGGCAATGTATAAAACGATACATGCTTTTAGAGAAAATAGATTATCATAAACAATACATTTAGCTAAAAATATTGTACCACATTGTTGTACTTTCTTTGTAATATGCTATTTTGTCCCTAAAGATGCTACCTTATATATTATTATAGAATTTTCTTTTGATCATCCATTTTAGTTCATAGTGAGAGATATTGTATAATTTTTAGCTAAAGGATCAATATTTTTTATGTTGTTAATGTAAGGATAAATTTATAACAAATAGAAATTATTTAGCGTAAACATAATATTACTAGTTTGGACCTTGTTAATGATCATAACTAGACATGACATTCTATAGATGGTACTATTAATAAGATGAATCAATAACTATTAGAATAGGAAAAAACTATTAATCTTCCTATCTATAATGACATTACTAGATTTCTTCAATCTTTTTCATTTACTTATATAGGGCCTCAAGGTAACTCTTGTATTAACTTACTTTTATGTTCTCATAAATACATTAAATTTATTAAGAATTTGAATGTTATAGAGGAACTAGTAAAATATTATCATCTTTATTTAGAGTTTATGTTAAAAATTAAAATTTCGTGTTACGTAATAAAATGTTGGAATAGAAAAATATATTAAGTATAGAACCACCTAAAAAGTTAAGAAAACATAGATGAATGTAGTATGCAATAAATAAAATTTCTAAATACATTATAATAAACTTGATAAAGTTTTTATTATATCAACTAAGCAAGTTGTGCATTTATAATAATAGGCTACTCAAAAGACTTGGCTTAATGAAGATTACATGAAAGCTAGACAAAATATTAAGAATGTAAAAAAGAATCAGAGATAAAGGTTAGTTAAGGCATATAAATTCTTGATTAGAATCAAGAGGAGGAAATTTATTAGGAACTAGCAAGAATATTTTTCTTACATCATTTAAAATAAGCTTATACATTTTTAGCATTGTTCTTATCATAAAGCTTATTCATCATTTAATTTTTCTCATTAAGATATATCTTCATTTTATAATAAACTATTTATAGGAAAAGATAATAATTTTACTACTACCATACACTAATCACCTCTTCAATTTAACATTGAGGAAGACACATATGGTATTAAAAACATTAGCATCTAGAAAAGCTATAGACTGATATGGTTTACATCTAGAATTACTAAAGTGGATAAAACCTAATATTCATAGAGAAATCTGACATGGATAAAATACAATAATGGATCAAAGATTAGACTTACAATAGAAAAGTAGTAATGCCATTCTGTTATATAAAAAGTAGGATATAAATAATTTAATCAATTATTGAATAATTGCTATGAATAAGTTAACCAAGTTGTTTCACATTCTACTAAAAACATAATTATTTATTGGTTTAAAGTTAACCAAGTCAGGCCAAGGTTTTAAATAGGTTTAATATAAAATCACTTAAATATTATTCACTTAGATACTCTAAAAACACTATATTAAATTTGCAAAAAATTGTAATAAAAAAGTTTTTTTTTTTGATTTTATAAAAGTATATGATTCAGTGGTTAATAAAAATTTATACTTACACTTGTATAAAATTTCTCTTCCTATAGAATTAGTTGCACCAACTTAAAGAGTTTATGAGAATGTGAATATTAAAATTATTGATAATTATTTTTAGTAAAGACTAATGTTAAGAAAGATTCAATACATTCTTCAACTCTCTTTGATGTTTTATTGATAAAACACAAGCATAGTTATGCAATGGGCAACAGATTGATACTATCAAAATTGGATCCTAAGTAGTGAATCATTTTTTGTATGTAGATGATGCTACCTTGATTTTTCCTACTATAAAAGTTATTCCAAATATGTTGGAAGATATATAAAATTTTTTCCATGTATCAAATAAATGTGGATGAAACTAAATTAATAACTTGTAGTATATAGAACACATGTGATATAATTCTATAACTAGTACATTTGATGAAAACATTATTCATCTACTCTGACATCAGGTATCTAATGTCAAAGCCATGACGCCAAGTATCCAATGTTGGGGTCTAGATGCAATGTCAGGTATCTGACATCAAGGGGTATATGTTGGGCTATAAATATAGCACCCAAGCTCCTGATTTATTGTCAGTTTTAGTTTTTAGTTAAAGTAGTGAAGCTATTGCAGGTTATTTTCCCTAGAGTTAGAATTTTTTTTGAGTGCCACTAGAAGAAGTCTCAGTTTGTATAGTTCTTTGTTCAAACATTGATGTACCTAAGCATAGTAGTGTGACAAGAAAAAAAACAAACTCTTTTGACAATCCTTGTAGCACAAAGAATAGATTAATATTTCTTTTAATGCACTTAACTTTCATGCTTTCTACTTAAATGCATTTGAATTAAGCAATTTATTTCTAGTTATTAATGAACACAAGCATGACCACTTCAAGCATACATATAGTACTTGGTAACCCACCAATGCTTAATGTTTGGTAGCCCAACAGTGCTATATGTGTTCAGGATGTATCCATGAAAGTGGTTACTTATCTAAGGCTAGATAGGTAGTAAACGAATTAGATCTTAAATTGCTTCACTTTTCATTCCTATTGTAGGTGATCAAACTTATAAAATATAAAATAAGAAAAAAATCATGTACCTCAATTACACTTAAACCATACCATTGAGCCTCGCAAGTGTATTTGAAAAGACAATGAACATTCTCAATGTCCATTTAACTTTCTAGAGAAAACTAGCGTACTAGAGAACTATAGGTCCAAAAAATTTGATCTAATCATGCAAAAATGCCTTAGTGATTCATATGGTTTCACATAGGGGTACCTCACCACTCATCATTGGCATCATTGCTAGGGACCTTTTGGTTGTTTCGTGTGTTATCTAGGACCTAGTGAAAATTATTTAAATCATTGGAACAAACCTTAGAGTCATATCACATCTTAAGATTACTACAATAATATTTAGAACCACATTATGATTTTTAGTTTTCAAAGAAAAATATCTTCTTCTCATAGGAGCGATTCTCTACCAAAGTCTAATAGAGGTTATCAGCCAGTGCTTCAACAATATCGAATTTTATATGCTCATCTTGATGAGTATGTATCAAATTTCACCTTCATCCTATATTAGGATGAACATCTATAGTGGCATGACATGGAGGGCAACATTTTGTTGCCACACAATTGATCTGTTCCTATAATGCTCCAACAAATACTTGTATAATGGGGTCTCTAGGAATGTCATGCTAAGTATATTATGCAAGATACTAATGCCAAGGATTATCATACCACTGAAGCACAACATCTACAAGATTGACAACTAGAACAATGCTATGAATTTGTGAAGGGAACAGGACTTAATGATTCTCCATTCCTACTATACCAAAAATATGTTGGGGAACTCTTCTCTAGAGGTTTCCCATTTGGTGGAGTTCCTCTCTTTGACTTCTGTGAAGAAGGTCAAAACTAGAACATCCAATCCACAATTCACAATCTTGGTTTTTGTAAGAATAGATCCCTGGCGCTCGGGGATTAGCGCTAGCTCCTTGGTGCCCAGGGAAGCACCGAGATCAGTCTTTGTTAAAACGGGCACTAGTTTGGATGTGGCTACATGGCCTTCCCCTAAAATACTAGACAACGGAGTTCCTACAGTCGCCGACTGTGTTGTTCGGAGAGTTTATCAAATTCAACCAGTTCACCGCAATAATGGACTACTTGGGGTTTGCGCGGTTTTGTGTGTGGCAGTCATTATGATCCACAGATCATGTGGAGAAACTGGTGCTGGACACTGACCTAAGCGAGGAGCGGGTACGAGTCCAGTTTGAAAATCTACTGGTGGAGGTCCAAACCCCGACAATGGACCCCTGAATGGGTGGTGACCCCGTGCATCAAGGTTGTTCCACCCTAGCAATAGATGAAGGTTGGTTGCTCGTCAGAAAAAAAAGGTCGAGTGGCCAACAGAAGCTCATGGGCACCTAGTGGTGGGCCAAAGCAGGATGGGGGGGGTCCTCTCCATAGGGAGAGACCTCTGCCTACAGGCATGGTTAAGGGTATGGTTAGGGTGGACGGTCGAGCCTTTCATGATCCTAGAGGGCCAAGGGAAGGATAACTTGGGGACGCGCAAGGGGGAGGGCCATTGGGGGGTGGCCAGGAAGACACAACAAATAAGATGGGTAAGGCCCATGATAGAGCCCTGACTGAGGTAGGTGCATAGGCTTACACTGGTGCCCAGAATGTTGGAATGCAAACCAAGGCAGGGGCAATGTAGGACAGGTCCAGCTCACCCCAAACCCACACTATCGAGGGGCGAGTCCACCGTGGGGGGGGGGGGGGGGGGTGGGTTGACCCCACTATCATTAATAGACTAGATAAACACTAGCTAGGGTTTGGAATGGCCCACAATCCCCCCATGTGGGTTTAGGCTATTGTGTGAGAAGGGGATGGCAATATCCCAGCCAGCGCCCAAGGTTGGATGCCTGGACATCACCATCACCTAGCACAAGGCCACACAACTATTCGTCAATTTGGGAGTGTAGCCCACACTTTGGGAGGTCTACAACCGACACGTGTCAGTGTCCCCATGAAGGTACTCTCATGGAACTGCAAGGGACATGGTACCCCATATAAAAGACATACCCTGAAATGTATGGTACGCGTCGAGGGGTGCGATGTGGTGTGTCTCCAAGAGACTAAACTACAAAAAAAAGAGGCTCAGGCTTTATAGTGGCCGGGCTGGTGCAGTCACCTGGTGCCTAGCAGGGGACGCACGAGAGGCCTCGCGGTCCTCACCAGGCTGGACTCATATTTACTGGATACGTCTGACTGGTGCATCACGGTGCACTTTCTGGGCCCAGACGTCTGGGTCACCAACGTCTATGGTGCCCAGGGGTGGCAAGATCACTTCTGGGAGCTGTCTTGGGTTACGGGGCTAGTTCCCCGCGACTCCTGCTAGCTCCTAATTGGAGACTTCAATCAATGGCTCTACAGTTGGGAGAAGACCGAGGGTAGTGGGATGGAGCCACAAGGAGCTTTCGAATGCCTTGCGTTGCTGCAGAGCATAGGCCTCATCGACATGGAGATTGGTGGGTGCATGTACACCTGGAGCAATCGCAGGTAGGGCGCTACCTGTGTCCAATCCCGAATCGACCAAGTGTGGGTCAGCAACTCGCTTTTGGCTGACTAGGACATTCACGCTTACGGATACGTTAGGATGGCCTCGGACCACCGACCCATCTTGTGCTAGTTGGAGAAGGACGTGTCTCGAGCCCCACGTCCTTTCCGATTTAAGCGAACCTGGCTAAACAAGCCATGGTTAGGCAAACTAGTTCATTTCGTTTGGCAAGGGTATAATGACACGATGGAATCACGTGAATTTCTTAAGCACAGGTTAAGGGCCCTCAAACGACAAATTAAAACCCTTACCACCGCGGATAAATATAGCTTTAATGGTTACCGGCTCTAGATACACGGAATCACATAATCATGCAGCTTTAGGACAACGTTACAAGCAAAGGGATTTGATAAAACGTTTGTTGATCTATGCTTGCAGATCCAACGAGGTGGGCGGTACTTACTGGACATAGATGGACAGCTATGGGGTTTTCATGGCACCGGCCGCAGGCTCCACCAGGGAGACCCCCTCTCCCCACTCCTATTCCTGATGGTGATGGACCTCCTGCAAATCTATTGCATTGAAGAATGGGTCCAGGGGTTGAACATGCACAACATTCCCTGTTTAACCGCCCATTACGTGGACGACATGATGATTTTTACCTGTGCAGCCATGCTGCAGGCCAAGGCGCTGATGAGGGCATTGAATAGGCTGCAACGTGAAGTGGGGTTGGTCCCCAACCCAGGGAAATTTGTGCTCTATCTCACGCACACTCATCCTTCCGTGCGTAGCAAGGTCATCCAGATCCTTGGGATTCTACTCAGGGGTGGAGGATAGGTACCTAGGCATCCCCATCCACAGGACAGGTACCCCCATCCACAACTGTATGTGTTAATCATTTGTCTATCTTTTTGGTCCTTTGCATGACAGCTTTCTTCTCCTCCAATATGTCATAAATAAAAGAACATTTTCTAGAAAGGAGCCTCTTTACTCGGTTCATTATGTACACGTTTAAGTAATTATCTTTGTGCAAACATTTCTGGCTCTTTCATCCTCTCAATAAAAACAAAGTTTCAAATTTACCAATGTGGGACACTTAAATGCAGCAATACCAGTTAATAGACCCGTGCACGTCTCTGGTGCCTTATTTTTTATTAGTAGACCCGTGCACGTCTCTGGTGTCTGGGGAATTTTTTGTCACATGGTTTTCTCATGTCCGGGCGATGAAACCAAACCCGCGAGCGATGAAGTACCGTAAACACATGCTAATGCACTGTATTATTTAAAATAATGATTATGATAATGGGCGATGAAAATCGAATAGGCGAGGCGCTTTACCGCTACGGAAAATTCAGTAATGGTTTGATCGAAACTAATTATCTAAGCTGCATGAATGTCGTGCTTTTGCAAGCCGTGACCGCATCTGTTCACCAAGAATGGGTTGTAAATGAAATTTTTACGGCAATTCCGGAATTCAGGTGCCGTTAATCTAAGTTTTAGAATTAAGTTAAATTAAACCACGCATGTATTGGATTACAATCATGACAAAAATTTTGAAACAGCTGTATCCCATTGTTGGATTTCAATTTCAAAAATTAAAAGCATATGTTACTCTATCTTACCCGTTGGGTCACAAGTAACAAATAGATTGACCGCCCTAAACACGGTTTCCGTCTTGAGAAACCTGCTGGCATTCAAAATGGTTAATACTTCTGTCGAGAAACATCGAATTTCATGCCCCAAAATTAAGCTTTAACAGCCCTTTTCTGCCAATCTTACCATTATAAAAAAAATCACATCAGGTTCAAATATAGATTCAGTGTTAAAAAGGTCCGTCAATACTCTGATAAATTAATGTTAAAAAGACGTTACTTAGTAAATTAAAATTGATAACTTAGAAAATTGTTTATTTGTTTTATTAACTTTGTAAAAATATATGATTATGTGATTCACGAAAATTTATAATTAAACTTAAATAAATGAGGCATATGCACCATTGATGAGAACAAAAAGTATGTGATATTCGAAGATAAGTTTATGCTCAGAGAAGTAATGAGAACAACAAGTATATGATTTTCTAGAATAAGTTTATGCTCATAGAAGCAATGACAACAAAAAGTATATGATATTCTAGGATAAGTTTATGCTTAGAGGAGTATGGTAGTTTTAATCTAGTTAGATGGGATCTAGCACCACATCTCAAAGCAACAAGGAATTGTGGTCTATGGTCTATAAGACTTTAGGTGAATATTTTAGTAATGAAGTTCGCCTATGAAGCTTGATACAAGTTTTATAAGAATTGGATTCATTGCATTATTTGGAAATATCATAGCAATATAGCCATGGTATGTGCTACCTAGGGTAATCTTTGGATGCTCTCATGAAGACCCAAAAGTTATTTTTTCAATGAGCTTCTCCATCATAGGGTTTTCCTTCATATAAATAATTTGCACCAACCGGTATGTCTAGATGGATCTTCTATTTCAAGCATTAGGAAACCTTGTTTCATCCTTCTCAAAGTGCATGTTTTGCAAAGTAACAGTTTCCACCATTGCTAAGGCTGGAGGTCCATGGTACATTGATTTTTAAACATGGATTTAAAGCTATGATAATGGGTGCAATTATGTGGGTGGTGTGGCTATATGACTATAGGTCACGTAGCAACTATGGATGGAATACAATTAGAGCATATTTACTAGCAACAAGGCATATTTATCCACAATCACAACTATTAAGCTATAATATAGTTTGAAAATAGGCAAACGTTAAACATCTGCAAATGACTTTGGTAGTTCAATAGTTCATGAAGCACAAGTTGCTAGCATGTTTAAATTTGCATAATTCTCATCATCACCATTATCATCCTAGCCTTATCCAATTAAAATGGATTTGGCTACATGAGATTCTTTTTCCATCAATCATCTCTATAAATGCTAGATCTTTGTTTATTGAAAATTTCTTCACATAATATTTAATCATTGTTTTTCATGTCTTTCTTTGGTCTTCTTTTGAATGATTTTCTTGGAATAGTGATATAATAACATTTATTTATAGGCTTGCTATCTAATCTTCTTTTTACATATCCAAACCATCTAAGACACTATTCTTATAACTTATTTGTTATAGAAGCCACTCCAAGTTTTCCTCTAGTATATGTATTATGTAGTTTATCTTATCTAGTAACATTAAACATCCATCTATGCCTTTATGTTTTTGCCATATTAATTTGTTATTCATACCTCTGTTGTACTACCTGATATTTAGCATCATATAAGATAGCAAAATTGATTACTATTTTATAAGATTTAACCTATAGTTTTATTAGGATTCTTTTATCACATAGAGCACCACTAGTATCTTCATATGACCATCTTGTCTCAATCATATTTCTTATATCTTTATCAATTTCATCATTTGATTAAAGCATTGATCCTAGGTAGCAGAACTATTTTTAAATTTGATGCATTTTCATTCTTTGTCATCATTAGTTAGTGATGAGTAGAGTGGTACCCCTACACCCAACCATATGAATCACGAAGCCCTTTAGTAAGTGAATCTAGCCTTAAGGTTAATTGTTGTCTTCCCAATTACACTTGTGATGTTCGTTGGTATGGTTAAGTGTAACTAAGGCATTCAATTTTTATAGTTTTTATGTTTTATAGTTGGGTCCTTGAATTGTAGATAAAAAAGGGATTTCATTTACTAATCTAAATAAAATAATTAACTAATCATTTAACTGGTTCTAACATAAGTATTCGTTTCCACATTCCATACATGTCCTAAACACACATATCCACTGCTAGGTGACCAAGCGCTACACTAATGTGCATACCAAGCAATAATGCTGATGGGATTACCAAGCGAATACGTGTCACGCTAGAAGTGATCATACTTATGTGTGTAATCTATTTGGCTTAAATGCTTCATTAACGTAGTAACTATAAAATAATTAATAACTAATTGGAAACATTTAATAAATAAATGAAAACACTAAATACATAAATGAAATAGCTAATCTATCCAGAGTGCTATAAGGTTTATTAGAAAGTTTTTCCTTATTGTTGCACACATTGTTGTGCTTAGGTACAACAATGCTCAAATAAAGATCTATACACTTAATGACTCCTATTGTTGGCACTTAGAGGAAAAAATTCTAACTTTTGAATGAAAAAAATGCAAGAGTTCTACTAGAACTACAATTTTCTTATGCCATAAATGTAGTTGCAAGTGCATATTTATAGCCAACACATAACACTATGTCGATTGGGCCATGTCGACGCATGAAATGATGCATCAACTAGGCCTTGTTGACAAGGCCTAAATGATGAGGCCACGTCAACAAGGTCACGTTGACACAACCGATAGAATGCTACTCATTAGTTAGGATGGCCATTGTTTTATTCTTCATGGATATCCTTGTCTATAGGGTATACAAGCACTTTATTTGTAGAATGCAAACACATTCTTGGTGGAAGGGATCAATGTTCAAGTATTATTGAACTCATGATAGGGGTCCAGCTAGTTTTAGACTAATGAGATTTGTCACACACATCACAATAAGATTTGATCATAAGCTTCAAAGCTTATGTTGAGTGGATTGCCAAAACCACTTATGTATATGATTGCATTGAAGAAATATAAAAGATATTATCATACATATGATACAATTAAAACTTGTATTGTCACAGTGAGACATAAAGAAAATATATTTATGATTTTATATTTTATAATTTTTATGGATTTTAGAATTGTAAAGAAAATAATAATAATAAACACATATGCATTACAATCCCTCTTGCAAATAGGTGCAATGCTCATGTTGTAATCCCTTTTGGGTACAGGTGCAACACTACAATTGAAATGCAATAAAAATGGCTCCTAAACACAACTTAAATCTTCCAACACCATGCCCTATAGTAATGACCTTCTTGAGCAAGGAGACATTGTCGCAACTTATGAAAATGAGAATTAAATAAATATTTTTTGTGATTTTTAGTATTTTATGCTTTTTAGTATTTTAATGTTTAAGGAATTAATAGTAAAATATGGGAGAACTATAAGCTTTATTCATTGTTCAAGCACTCAACTCCACAACAACCAAATGTTTTCAGGCTACATAAGCAAGGAAGTACTATGAGAGAGTCTAGCCATACTTGTGAAAGTGATGACTCAAAACACACATAAGACAAGAAAGGAAATCAACTTACCTAATGGAGGAATAGCTTGTCACACAATACCAAATACCAAAAGCTAAATAAAAACATTAAAAATTAAGTTGTTAAGTATGAAATCTCATTCCAAGTATTTATAGTTTTTGCATGCAAAAAAGGAGGTTCATCAACACATAAACATTAACAACAGTTTTCTTGACACAATCCACACTGATCCTAGGCATATGCAAGGAAACGTTAAGTAAACCAAGCTTGCTAGAGGGTGCATCAATGCCTCTATGTTGATGTAGGGTAGTCAATGCATTCTCCAACTTAAGGAAACCTATCAAAAGGATCCTAGGACATCTAAATCAGGCTAGAAGCATCCTAGAGAGCTTGGAATTATGCATATAATCTCAAATTATGACCTAGGAGGAAAGGGTGCATCTTAGAAGAACAAGAACATCTACCCAACATGGTGGACGATAAACATAGGATACATGAAATACTTCTTAGATCCAATACTTACAATTGAGATACAAAATGTCACTAAATGACTCATCATTCTCTTATGACTGAGTAAAGCCAATCCCATAGCTTTAACACCATGACATAAAATTAGGACCAGACACATGAAATAATTAATGTGGGAAAATATTATAACTATAAAACATATACACCATGGATACAATATAATATAAACCAACTCATTGATAAGTGCCAAGGGGTGGTGGCTGAGAGAAGAAGCCCCTAAACATGCCTACTAAATATGGAAAGAAGCTTGAAGAGCTAGGTATGAACATGTGGAATCCTTTTAGTCATGCCTTACTATCCATTATGCTTACTTGGAGCTATTTATTCTACTCATGCATCAATCCCTAGTCTTGTACAAGTGCTTGACATCATTCCTTGGCATCATCATGGAATTGCTTGTGACTCATCTTCACTTGTGAGAGTGTTTGCTAGGCCATATTCAACTTGACATTTTCTTGATGAAGTTTCTCCTCTTCCTCCATGTATATTCAACATGCAAAAGTTTAGACCATTAAAAGGTACCTCCTCTATTCTACTTGCACATCCTCCATGACCTCCTTGAGTTTCCTCTTAATAACTACATAACTACTTTGTGGTAAATGATCTACATGCTTTTTAACAAGTCCATATTTTCTTGTAGTGTTGGCTCACTTGTGGGCATTTGTTAGAGTTTCTCATGCAATATGTCAAGTTTTTATCTTACACCTCTTCGTAGTTACCCATTCATCAAGTAGAGCTAAAAATTTGTGCAATCAACATATCTTTATATTTCATGTTTCCTAATCAATCAAATGAGTCTTCTTAAGATCATTAGTTTTCCTAGTAGTCTTGTTTTCCAACTCCTACCACAACTTATAGTGCTTTTTGTTCATACAAAGGTATTTATCCTAAAATTGTACCATGATTCAACTTTCATCATCTAATCTTTGTACTTGTTGGAAAAAGGAGAGCACATGTTTCTCTTTTTCTTAGCTCATCTTTTTCCATTCTTACAATTGATGTTCAACATTCTGATTTGTTGCTCCAAGTCATCTTTTATGAACATGGCTTCTTCACCAACCTAATGCACGTAAAATACTTAAGCCTATAGGTGCTTGATCGATACCTCTGGAGTAATTGTGGAAAGTGTTGGTACTAATGATACAATGTGTACTAGTTTCTCATGCAACCATTATACCTTAGATTAGCTTCTTTGTAGCTTCCTTAGATAAAATGTTCTATCAACATTTGTAGTTTTCAACTCGACATGTACTCTAATAAGTTCATTGTTCACTATACTATCAATACTTTTCAATAAAAACATGATGTCTAGATCTATCCTTTGCTCTCCTTCTACCTAATGGATAGTCCCAAGTTGAGTAGTGGGTACTTGGAGGACTTCCACCACATGCTAGATGTTGTGCATGTTGCACCTCAATTGATGTGAAGAGAAAACACTTCATGAAAGAACATGGACTTGTAACTGAATAGGGGCATCATAATGGAGCATGGGTGGATCATCCAATAAGGAAGAAGAAAAGTAGAATAGATTCTTCATTATAGCCTCACCACCTACAATGGCTTTCATCAAGTTTAATAAATTGCTACCAAGATCTTTCAAACCCTCAACATGAATTATGGTAGATTGATCCTCATCTTCAACATGCATAACTAGTTAAAAACTACCACCAGAAATCGGTTCATGACTTTGTCTAATGCTAAAATTGGGAGGTCAAGATATGGATCTACTAGGCTATTACACCTATGTATGTTGGGATGCTTGAGATGTAGATGATATTCTTATTTGGCACTAATATAACTAGTTTGAAGGTCATATACAATATACCTACATAGAAGGCATCTCATCCATTGAATCCAATATGCCTCCAATGAACTTTGAACATTGTCTTGAAACCACCACCATTATGTTTTCCCAATCCACCATTCTCATAGTTTTGGAATACCTTTCCACATGATGGAATATTCTTTCTATCTCATAGAGTTTTTGAATTAACCTTGGAAAGGCATAGACCTCCCTCTTATCTTTGGCTACATCCTTGATCTTCTAAAAAAAGGCCTTATAAAGAAAATATAAAATGTTGATGACATACTTTCTCCTCATCATTTTCATAACTTTTGCACCTAGAGTAGAGATACCCATTGGTCCTTTTGTGAGCAAAAATTTATGTAAAATAATCATGTACATGAAATTATGAATTAAGGAAAGTTTGAAAATATTCAACTTTTCTTTTACATGTTAAAGACCTAAAGTAAGGTCTTTGACCTAAGTTTGTACTAATCTCATAGGTCCATGGACACTAGTTATTTGTTAGCTCATTTAAAAAACATGTGGCCCTAGAGATTTTCCAGACAAAGATAGGCATAGAAATCCCTCCAACAAAAGTCATGAAAATTTGCAGCAAGGTTTTAGTAGAATTCTTCAACCTCATATTAGTATTATATGAAGGACTAGATGATGTACTCATAGAGGCTTATTTACTATAGTGACTCCTTAAGCCTAGGAGAATTGATCTTAAGAATTTAATGATAATTCCTTTCTTCATGAATTAATTACTACCAAACATCATGTGCACCCACACCTTCTTGAATATTGTCAAAATCATCATCTCCATCGTCTACTACTCCATTTAGCACTTGTTTAGTTTCTTGCTTCTGCACATGTGCTGATGAGTCATCATTGGTTGGCTATGTTGACAAGGCACCATTGATGCACTTTGATCTATGTAAATGTTGCCTCATCGATGCAGTGTCTATCCATCACCTACAAATATGTGCCTACCCACCGCATTTATGGGAAAGTCCAAATTTCAGTAGTAGTGAAGCTCTTGCATTTTTCCATTCAAAAGTTAGAATTCAATGTGAAGCTAAGCATGATAGTGTGTTAAGCAATAAACATGAGCTTTTTGATAAATCTGGCAGCACTTTGGATAGATTAGCTCTTTTATTTATGCATTCAATGTTCTCAATTATTTGTTAATTATTCTCAATTATTTTGCAATTATTTTCCAGTAATTGAGTTAATGAGATTATTAAGCTAGATAGATTAAATACATAAGTATGACCACTTCAAGCATAACACATATTCACTTGGTAATCCCAGCAACGTTATTGCTTGGTACATCCAATAGTGTAGCACTTGGTCGCCCAGTAGTGGATATGTGGGTTTAGGATGTGTACAGAAAGTGAGAATAGATACTTATGTTAAGATTAGTTAAATGGTAGTTAATTATTTAATTTAGATTCATTAATTAAATTCCTATTACCTATACTTTAAGCACCCAAAATATAAAATACAAAATGATAAAAATCATATGCCTCAGTTACACTTAACCATACCAACGTACATCACAAGTGTAATTGGGAGGACAATGATTGACCTTAAAGCTAGATTCACTTTCTAAAGGGCTAGTGCACTAGAAATGACAAAGTCCATAGAATTTGACTGGAACATTCATGAACACTTGTGATTCGTATGGTTGGGCATAGCGGTATCTCACTACTCATTGTTGGCACCATTACCAAGAATTTTATTTCTGGAATGTGTGCTATTTAGATCTAAGTGGATACCACTAATATCATTATATGAACCTAAAAGTTAATAACATTCCCACTATACATAAATTATAAAATCACACTAAAAATTTCTCTCTTTTTTTGACAAAATGTCTTCTTCTTCTTGTAAGCATGATGATACTAAACCACTGGTGCCATAGGAATGCAAGGTCGTATACACTCATCCAGATGAGTTTGTGCTGAATTTCACCTTTATCCTAAATCAAGATGAACAAATGCAATGGCACAATATGGAGGGAAATGTTGTTTCCCCCCCCCCCCCCCCCATAGATTTGTGCTTAGAATGCTAATTAAAATCCTTAAGAAGTTGGGCATAGTAGATCTTCATGAAGAGTATGTTGTGGATGGATGTGACACTTAGAAGTATCATCCCATTGAAACACAACATAGGCAAGACAAACATTAGAAGAGACTCCATGAAGCCACAAAGGGAAAATACTACACTAACTGCTTGTTCCTACTAGATCAAGAGGACAATCAGGACCCTCCCATGAAAGGTTCTCAACATGAAGATTCTCCACCCCTTGCTAATGATGGTGAGGGTGTGAACTTGACCCTACAATCAACTATTCATAAACCAAGTTCAAGGAAGAGTGATAGCCAAGGTAGGGACTTGGGAAAACATTGCAATAATAAGGGATTTAATGATGGAGATTGTAAAAAGTGTAAGAGTGATGGCAGACACCACGGTGATGGTGGAAAATACCATGATGGTGGTGGCAATCCACCTTCCTCTTCATCTAATTCCTAACATTCCTCTTCATCTGACAGTTCTCGTAGAAGTCACCATTGAAACAATCGGGATGAAGGTGATCAATGAAATAATAATGACCGTGAAGGCCACCAAAATCAAAGGGGTGGCTACAACCATCAAAGGCAGTAATACCCTTATAGGCAACTAGATCCATACGGGTACTATGTTCAGCAACCCTTCTCCCCTAGAAGTTTGGAAAGTCATGCATCATTCCAACATCACTATTATCCTCTGGAATAACACCAAATACATTCACCATCTACTCAAAGGGAAAACCCATATCAGTATCCTTATCATCCTCCACATCCCTCTGCACCTACACCTTTACCTCTAACATAGTTATCTCCTACTCCATTCATGCAAGGTGAAATTCCTCCATAGCCACAACAATGAAATGCTACAAGGGCTATACACTCAACCAAATTTTCAACCAAGTGGTATGGATAATCAAGCAAGTAAAGGACCTTTCTTTTAGCCTAGCAATCCTCTCCAACTATCACAATCTACTCTGGCTAATCACCCTATATCTCCAATACCCTCATCCTTTGCATCAAATACCTTTGAGCACCCTTCAAACCAAGTGCCACCTAGGATCCACATTGTGATGCTAAGTCATGATATTTTTGACTAAATCAAGGATGACAACCTTTCTACAAAAAGATCTAATCTAGGAAGTCTACTTATCTTTCTATAGATTGCTGGACAAGAGCCATGCAAGGCTCTTCTTGACTCTAGTTCCAAACTCAACCTCATCTCCCATGATATGTACAAAGCTTGGAACCTACCACCTCTTAAGAAGAGCAACATTTGTTTAGAATTAGCAGATCAATCAATTACAGTCCCTTTGGAATTAGTAGAGGAAAATTTTACCACAGTTTGTGGGTGGTCCTATCCCATTGATTTTCTAGTAATCAAGGTGGACAACTACAAAAGTGACTTTCCTATCATCATGGAAAGGGCTTGGTTAAGCACGGTTGATGCACAAATTGGTAAAAGGGACCTATCTCTAGAAATATCTAAAGAGAATGAGTTAGGAAAATTTGAGAATAAGTATATTGCATGCATTGCATATAGCAACAATAGGTGCAATTATGTGCAAAAGATTTGGTCAATCAAAAGCACATACATTAAGGCTTGTAATCAATGTGCACAAGAAATTAATATTCAATAGTGTCTATAAAAAGCAACCACAAAGTAGGAGGGCATGCAATGGCTAATAGCTAATTTAGATAGAAGCATAATATGCATGGAGCCAACTAAGAGTTTAACTTGTGTATATGTAGAAGGCATGGATAAAATTGAGCAAGTCCATTCCCAACTCTGTAATGAAGATGAAGATAACTATTGGGGAGAGTTGAAGATCCCTGATCATTTCAAGTAGGAGATCTTAAAACTAAAAAATTTACCAATCAAAATGGAGTATGCATTTTTAAAGAATGGTAAACTAGTCATCATTAATGCCAAACTTACTTCTGAAAAAAAAAGAGAAGTTGTTGAAAGTGGTAAATAAATGGTCAACAACCTTCACTTGGTCATATCTAGAGCTAACAGGAATCGATCCAAGGATATGCTAGCATCACATCTACATCAACCCAGCCATGAAACCTAGAAGGTAGCCTCAAAGGTGGTTAAACCCCAAATTGAAGTAAATCATTAAGGAAGAAATAGAGCAACTCCTCAAGGTAGGGTTTATTTATCCAATTGTGGATAGTAAGTGGGTTAGTCCACTTGTAATTATACCAAAGAAGGATGGTAAATGGTAGGTTTGCATTGACTTTAGGTTGTTAAACATGACAACATTTAAGGATCACTTTCCTTTTCCATTTGTGGATCAAGTATTAAATATCATATTTGAGCATTGTTATTAAAGTTTCTTGGATGATTATAGTGGATATAACCAAATCCAAATTATGCAAGAAGACCAAGTCAAGAAAACATTCATGAGTCCCTAGGGGACTTTTGCATACTATAAGAAGCCATTTGGCCTATGCAATGCCTTTGCAACATTTCAATGCTTGGTCCTTAGTATCTTTCAACAACAAATCGATAATGGTGTTGAAGTTTTCATGGATGACTTCTCCACCTATGAAGCTACCTTTGAGCAACCCTTGGACTGTCTTGAGCAAGTAAAAAAGAGATGTGTTGAGAAAAACCTAAGGCTCAATTGGCAAAATAGCCATCTCATGTTCCAAGAAGGCATTATTCTAGGTTACTAAATTTCATAGAAAGAGATTGAGGTAGACCTAAAAACGATAAGGATCATCCAAGGAATAACATGCCAACCAATGACTATTAAAGATGTTCAATCATTTCTTGGACATAATAGTTACTATCGATACTTTATTAAAAATTTCTATAGGATTGTTAAGCTATTAGTAGAGCTTACAAACAAAGATTCAACTTTCATTTGGACCAAGGAATGTGAAAATGCATTCCAACAATTAAAAGATAAACTCATAAAAACACTAATCCTATGAGCACCAAATTAGTCCAAACCATTCCATATCATGACAAACACATCTAACTATGGTTTGAGAGCAATGCTCACATAGATGGATGATAAGAAACATCCATATTATACCCACTACATGAGTTGAAGCATTATTGGGGCATAATTAAATTACACCACCATGGAAAAAGAATTAATGGCAGTGGTGTATGAACTAGAAAAGTTTAGGTATTATGTGTTAGGTTACAAAGTATTTGTACATATAAACCACAGCGCAATTCACTTCCTTATGAATAAGCCAATAGTAAGCCCTCATGTTATACAGTGGCTTGTGATCTTGCAAGAATTCAATATTGCTATGGTACATTGAAAAGGGATTGAGAATGTGATAACAAAGAGGAAGAGAGCCCACTCTCTAACCAATTTTTAGATAAACTCCTATTTACTGGAGTAATAAATGAACACATTCCTAAAAACATAATGTGGTATAATGGCATCCCCACATATCTTCTTACTCAAGATATGTCACAAGACTTGGATTTTAGAAAAAAGAAATAATTTCTTCATTAGGTCAAGTACTTCATGGAAATCAATGGACACCTTTACAAGGTGTGTACCAATGGCTTAATCCATTGGTATGTCCCTAATGAAGATCAACTATGCATTCTCCAGGATGCTCATGAAGGACCTTATAGAGGCCACTATGCAGGGAGATGCATGGCCATAAAAATCCTAATGGTAGGGTACTATTGGCCCACAATCTTTAGGGATGCCCACTAGTTTGTCAAGTCTTCTGAACATTGTCAACATGACAGGGTGATGACTACTCGTATAGAAGGTTCTCAACAATGGATTCAACCACTAGAACCTTTCAACATATGGAGCATTGACTTCATGGGTCCCATCACACCCATGTCTAAGGAAAAAGTGTATATTATAGTTGTAGTTGACTATTGCACAAAATGGACTGAAGTTGTAGCCATTACAAATTGTACCTCATCCACTACCACCAAATTTATACAACAACATATCGTCAATAGGTTTGGGGTGTTGTGCTCACTAATTTATGATAATGGGACTCATTTCAAAGGTTCCAAAATTAGAAAATTAATGCAATGCTTAGTGGTAGAACATAAATTAACAACACCTTACCACCCCCAAGCCAATGGTCAAGCATAGATAACCAACCAGGAGATTACAAAAATATTAACATGAAGCATTAGCAAATATAGGAAGGATTGGAGTACAAAACTTAATGATGCTCTCTAGGCTTACTGATCAACTTGGAAACTTCCTATTGGATGATCTCCCTATGAGTTAGTATATGGAAAAATTCCAACACTCCCAATTCAATTTGAGCTCTGTACACTCTCAATGGCTTGTGAATTAAGCCTTGACTAAGTTTAGCACAAAAAGAAATAGTGATCAATCTGAACATGTTAGAAAAATATTGCTTAGTAGCTCTATCTTTGAATGAGGTGAACAAGGCATTCAGCAAAAAATACCATGAACTTAGAATTAGGAAAGTAAGGTTTCAACCAGAAGATAAGGTCCTCTACTAGAATCCCACACATGTACCTCAAAAGGAAAACTTTCAAACATTGTGGGAGGAACCTTATAAAATTGATCATATTGTTCCCTCTAGGGCCATGATAATTTACAAACCTGATAGCCCAAATAAAAACTAGTTGGTGAATATATAACAAATTAAACCTTTCTTAGAATCAAAATTGATCAGTGTAAATATCACCTCACTTAATGGACATCCATGTTTTATTTTTTGATTCTCCTCCCTCCAACTCAGTCATGGGGAACATGGTCGTCCATACTAACCATTATGATGGCATCTCATTTTTTTCTATCCTTTTTGTTTTTCACATCTTTGATTTTACAAATTTTTTATTTTCAAATTTTTCTAATTTTACACCATTTTTAGTACATTTAAATTTTCTTGATTATTTTACACTTTCTTATATATATTTTACTTTATTTTGTTTCTTGTGTTTCTTTTGATTAAGTGTGATATTTTCTCATTTTTGCTAATAAATCTACTTTATTGTCATAGGACACAATGTTGCTATTACAGTTTACTAATGATGGTTAATGCTTAATGTGTGATTGTCAATGTCTAGTTTCTATTTTTGAATTCTGATAACTTTGACATGGTTTATTTTTCATGGGATAGGCAGTGAGTCCACATCATCCACCCATCCAAAGAACTCTATGATTTTCATTATTTTGGGAATTTGAGGTCCTTTTTTCATTAAATAAACTTTTAATCAATCAGTGACCTTGGTAGTTCCAGAATTAGGAAGGATCCAAAGGTTGGTAAAGGGTGTGACTTCAAGGGGACTCAATACTCTTTGTACTCTTCTTCTTTCATGAGTGTTTAAGTGTTTAATCATGGACTTCTCATTGTTCGATACCACCTAATGATAGGAAGGAAAATAATGTCATTTCAATGTGTGGTTTCCATCATTAAAAAAATGATGGGAATTCAAATCACACCCCTTCAACATGAATAAGTCCTCGCATGGTGTGGTTTCCATTTCAAAAATAATAATGAGATTTCAGAGCACACCACTTGGACAAATAAAAGGGCTACAAGCACAAGTTATGGGACTCGAAAGACATACATCTATGCTTGATGGTCTCCTCTAACTAAGGCCCTTTCACTCTCTCACTTCCTACATATCTCTCCTCTTTGTGAAATCGGGCTTTTCTTATAGGGACACTCTTGTATTTTTAGTGGGTGGATTGGTCTTAGAGTGGCGATGTGAAGTCACTAAAAGTGAATGGCGTTAGTATAGACTGAGGATGGAACTTCTTGGATCATCCTAACCACACTTTCACAAGGGACTTCTTATGACCTTAATTTGGAACTCCATTCCACCTTCTCTATCATCCATCCATGCTATCATAACTTACCTCATTGTTGGGTTCTATCTTATGCTTTATGTCTTAGTTTGACATATTCAGATTCTTGAGTGGATTCTTTTGGGTTGGTCCTTAACTTGTCACGATCATTAAATAAACTATGGCACCCATCAACTCCTTAGTTAAGGTTATGCAAGAGCATAAAGGGCATGAACCTGCTATGGGAAAGACCCACTTGCATAGCTTTTGGCTTGATTAGTTAAGGTTCCTTACCTTTAACATCACTATAATCTTATATTTCATATTTTCCATTGTGTAAACCAATTAGTATTCCTTAATCTTTCATTGCATTCATCCACTAAATCAATTTTTCCATTTTTTTTTCAACATTATGAACCTCAATGCCCTCTTCTCATGATTTCATACTATTCTTGGTCTTCTAAGCTTTCATTTTATCCCAATTTCATCGAAAAATTCCTTGTATTTTGAACGTTTGACCAAAGTCAACAAAATTCAATGATGGTCAATAACTATGTCATCAAGGCCTTATTGATGTAGTTAACCCCATCGATTAAGCCCCATCATCAAGGCCTCATCAACACAATACAAAAATACTATATATGCCATCAAACACTTTGGAATTTTTTGTCATGTGCTCATAACACATGGAGAATTTTTGCAATTTTTCAGATCCCAAAACCTTTTAGAGTCCATAACTTGCAAACCGTTTGTCCAAATCACTCCGTTTTCTAATCCTACACTTACCAAAGATGAGATGTTTATCATGGGGACCACAAACCTTAAGGTTTTTGATGCAATTTTTGAAAATTTTTTCTAACTCCCCTAAGGGTTAGTAACTTTAATCATTCATAAACATCAACTTTTCCAAGTTAACCCTTCCAACAACCTCCGAGATGATTTATCAATGATAAGGTGTAAAGAGAAATAATGATTAAGTTAATTAAATTATCCATAATCACAACTTAGCCAAGTGTAACTACCCTTAAGAGTTAAGGTACCCTAATTTTTTTAAGGTTACAAAATGATTACTAATCCATGATTCTATTATGATTGCAAATGGCACCCAAACAAAAGTGCTTGCAAGATGGAGAACCCTTACAACCACAAGAGAAATGACCCAGAGCTAGAAGGGGCTAGCAAGAACAAGGCCAAGAAAAATAAGAGATGATCCATGCAATGAGACCTCTTCCTAAGGAGCTCGAAGTCAAATCTATTTTCTAGATTCTAGAAAAAGAAGTGTCTACAGAACAATCTCAATGAGGAGAAGTGCCTAGACCTATGCCTAGGCTTAAGGTCACTCTAACTCAAGCCTGCCTAGACATCATCAAGTCCCAAGAGATCCAAAGATCAGTTCTTCAAGAAATAAAGTTTGGGCTATTTTTGGAGAAAGCTCCAGAGGATGTCAAAACGTAATTGCAAACCTCTCCCATGTGGCCAATCATCATAACTAGTGGGAAGTGATACATGGGAGAGACATATCTCTTCTAGAACAGCCAAAGGCTAGGGTCCATTGTAAAAATCAAGGACATTCAAGTATCCTACTTAATGGAGGCCATTACACAGGCATTGTGGTTGCCCAACATCAAAACACAACCAACAAAAATATCAATAAAAGGTGACCTCGAGGTGAAAAGGGAGTGAACCCAGCAATGTTATGAACTAGACCGTAAGGAGTATAGCACACTCACACAGGCAAAGTGAATTTATTTCAAGATTATGGCCTATTACCTTAATCTAATAGTGAGGCCAATACCTTCTCCACTTGTTCATGCACCTTTCTAAGTAAGAAATTTCCCATTACCCTTCCACAAGTAATTTATTTGGAGATTAAGAAGCATTTCAAGGAGAACGAATGTGGAAGGAGGACCTTGCCCTTTCAATACCTTATAAGAAAACTTTATAAGAGGCAGGTATTGTTTTCTATTCCAATGACACTCTTAAGAATACTCCCTTACCCTCATGGGTAGAAATCATATAGGCCAAAATGCTAGCAACCATCTAAGAAGAGGAGTTGCCACCACCACCACCCACTTAGGAGACAACACCAAAGACACACGATGTCCTTGAGCATCTATGACAAATCTAAGAATAGCTCTTGAGTGAACAAGAGTAGCAAGTAGGAATGAGCGGGGTAGATCCTTCTGTGTATTGGCTAGCAATGAGTCACCTTAATGAGGTGGCTTGAACAGTTAGTGAGATGGAGAGGGCTGGTTCCATTTTCATTGCTCAAAGAACACAGTTTCCTTGAAGTTAGATCCTAATTCTTAAGAGGTAATGGTGTCATTAGCAACACATCATCTATTTCCAAAAATCTTTGGGAGTGCCACCACTTTCTCCATAAGGTTGGAGGAAGGTGAAGAGGCAACTATCTTGGTAATGTAGCACGAAGGGTAGGAAATATTAGCAAAAGTGGTAGTTGATCATGTAGCTAAAGCACTGAATGCACTTGCAACATCTATGCTAGATGTATCTGTACTCCAAGATGTGTAGACATCCATAGGCATGGTTAGCAAAAAATTGAATGTAGCTTAGCATGAACAACTACTAGAACGATTGGTGAAAACTAGACAACCGACTCTAGATATCTTTGATCTTCCAGAGAACATCACTACAACCTAGTTGGAGCTACTAAATGTAGGGGGAAAAGGCATCATTTTGAAGGATCAACTAGAAATGACACATCTGAGAAATTAATGCTTGGCTGTAGAGGTTGCTAAACTTCATGCTTTACTTGTAGAGTAAACAATCCTTAGCCTAGCAACAACAAGAGATGAAGTTATCAAATAGCTTTAATAACAATTTCAAAAGGTTGTGGAGCAAGCAGTAATGGCCATCTTCAAATAGTCTATGACAAAAGCTAAAACACATTCAATCAAATAGGACTTGAATCATATGTACCAAAAAAATGAGGCACTGACCGTGTAAAATCATCACCTACAAAATGTTGATGCTCAAAGATATCAAATGTAGGAATTCATTCATCAATAGGAGGATTAGCTTGCCAGATTCAACATTGAATTGAGAAAATTGACCGTGGAGAACCAAAATCTATTAATGGAGGAGGTACACACCTTGTGAAAAAAGTCTACCATGGAAATCACCACCAGGAAGAACAAAGCTCTCAAGTTTGAGAGGGTGAAAAATCACTACAGGGATGACATTTGCTTGCAGAAGGAAATTAGTAAAAAAGGAAATCTAGATGGCAAAGGCTAAGGTAAATGAAGCCCTCCAATAACTCCAGCAAGGAAGAAAAATATGGCAGTCCATCCTTGATGGGATTGATGTCTACAACAAAGTAGAGATCCACTTGAAGGAGTTGCAAATCAAATAAATGACAAAGTATATGGACTTGGCTAATATTCATTATGCAAACTTGGCAATGCTAGCAGTGGGATGGTCGTAGTTAGAATTGGAGAAGCAGTTGGATAGCTCATATTTGGTATTTGAGGCGAATTTCAAACACCAAAAAGATACCAAGTAAAAGCTTCATATTGTTAACACTAAACTCGAAGTCCTCAAAGGACGATTCACAAATCAATGATCCATCGTCAAGGACCTAGCTAGACAGGTGAATGACTACCAGGAGCTAAAAAACATAGTGTAAGCATTCAACATTAAATGCAAATAGTTCACTACCTGGTTTATCAATGTCAAAGAGTTATTTCCAGTAATCCTGTATCCTTGGGATATGCCCATTCCAACCCACATTGAGGAAGCTTCATGGATGCTGCATGATCCCAGGAGTAAGGAGAATAAAATGAAAGCACTGTTAGATGCTTTCTACCTTCCACCTAAAGTTGCAGCAATAGCAGGATAACCATAGCCTCAACCACCACTAGTGCATGGAGCCAGTGAAGGTCCAAGCCTCAAGAACCAACACCACTTGGGACCATTCGATCTTCCCTAATAAGCTTCACATCATCAAGGAACATGTTGTCCAATTTTTGATGAGTTGTGTCATGTTATTCAATTTTGTGTCCTGAACACCACCATTTTTGTAATTTGTTGATCTGTACACCTAGGCACTCTATTTTTTGTCAAGTTAGTTGAGTTTGTTTTTTTGAAAGGAAAGTCAATAAATAATCCCATGCCTTCTCCATTTTTGTAAAAGAACTTGAGGATGAGTTTTCATTTATTCATGGGGATATGATGAGTCATTCTTGGTTGACTACGTTGACAAGGCCTCATCAATGTAGCTAACTACATTGAAGAGGCCTCGTCCACGAGGCCCCATCGACGCATTTTGACCTAGGTCAACAATGCCTCATTAATGCGGTGTCTGTCTATCACCTATAAATACATTCCTACCTACTGCATTTATGCGGAAGTCAAGATTTTAGTAGTAGCGAAGCTATTGCATTTCTTCCATTTAAAAGTTAGAATTTTTTCCCTAAGTGCCTACAGCAGGAGTCATTTAGTGTACAGATCTTTATTCAAGCATTGTTGTACTTGAGCATAAAAATGTGTCTAGCAATAAAGACAAGCTTTATAATAAACCTTGTAGCACTTTCGATAGATTAGCTCTTTTATTTATGCATTCAATGTTTTTAATTATTTGTTAGTTTTTCTCTATTATTTTGCAATTATTTTCCAGTAATTGAGTTAATGAGATTATTGAGCTAGATAGATTAAATACATAAGTATGACCACTTCAAGCCTAACACGTATTCACTTGGTAATCCCAGCAGCATTATTGCTTGGTCCACCTAGTAGCGTAGTGCTGGGTCACCTAGCAATGGATACATGGGTTTAGGACATGTACAAAAAGTGGGAATGAATACTTATGTTAGGATTAGTTTAATGATAGTTAATTAGTTAATTTAGATTCCTTAATTAAATTCCTATTACCTACACTTCAAGCATCCAGAATATAAAATATAAAATGATAAAAATCGAATGCCTCAATTACACTTAATCATACCAATGTACATCACAAGTCTAATTGGGAGGACAACGATTGACCTTAATGCTAGATTCACTTCCTAAAAGGCTACTACACTAGAAACAATGAAGTCCATAGAATTTGATCAGATTGTCCATGAAAGCTTGTGATTCGTATGGTTGGGCATATGGGTACCTCACTGCTCATCATGTGCTTAACCTAAAGATCGAGATCATGACTAGTTTCCTCATGATCTACTTCTAAGTGGAGGCCTTTCTAGATCAAGTTCTACATTATGAGATTTGAGCTCTTCCTCCTCCTTCTCCCTAGGACCTACTAATTTATGCATGGTCTATGGGTCTTTGATCATAATTACACTAATATGATAAGCTATGAAGGTTGCTAAAAATCAATTCCTCTAAACATTATTCTAATATTGTAAAAATTGTGTGAAAAATAATCATAAATACAACTCTTGGAAATACTTAAGAAATATTATCACATGTGTAAGATCATGGCATATGAGGGTAGATACAAATAAGGTAGAATATGCTCATATAACTACTAAATACATTAAATACATACTTGAATTAGTGCCTCTTTCCCATGATTGGGTTAGAAGATACCAGGACTAAATAACTACTAAAACACCAAGGGCATGAAATATCAAGAAGAAGGCATGCAAAAATATTTCACCAATCCAACCTATGAGGTGAAGATATGATAGATTCATGCTTCTTTGTAAACAATCAGAGGTAAAGAAAAGTGAAAAAGCAAATGACAAAGTTCAAGAATAAGTATGAGATGCCCTTTCTGTTTATAATTGTCTATTGGCATAGGGGGTGCATTGATGTAGGCATTGATCCCCTTGTGTTGCTATAGGGGGTGCATTAGTGCATTCTCCCAAATATGGAAATATATTGAACTTCACCATCTAAGACTTATAACTTATCTTCCTTCATTGATAAGACCACTTGTAAGTTTGAAAACATGCTCGAATCACCACAAATTGGCCTAGTAAAGCATCAGACAAGCATGAAAATAAGAGCATTATGAACTTTTCTTTAGTAACACTTGTAATCATGAGAATTAAGTCAATTGATAAATTCATATGTTTCCATGAATCGAAAGCTAGGAAAGAGGGGTTAGAAAAATGAAAGAATGATCAAAGCACCAAGAATAACAAATTATATGCACAAATAAGATGAACAGAAGAGAGTTTATCATGAGAAAACCATGAATCATGAAGAGTCAACACTCATACAAGTGAAAGACCAATCAAGTGCTTTATTCAATTCAAATCCTCACCATCACTAGGAGATATGTGTTAGCTTAGTCATTTGCAATATCCATCTACTAAGGATTCACAAGTGGATCTTCACCATAGGAAGCACTTGTCTTTCTTGTCCTTATAAAACCTATTAATGAGACAATTTTGAATTTTTAACAAAAAGTGAGATATTAGCATCAAATGCAAGTTTCCCTGGATGAACAGATCTGATCCTTTGCTTTTCCTAATCAACTTTTTTCCACATAAAATCATGGATAAGAATGGAATGAAAGTGATGGAGAATGAATGATGGGAGAGGTGCAGAAACACCTCCCCTAATTCCCTTATTCTATCCTACATGTATGTTTTGTTAGATTTCGAGCTGTTTTGAATCATTTTGATGAGTTTAGGAGGTTCTAGGATTTATGGGGACTTTTCTGAAGTCATCTGAAGGTTCCAAACCTCAATATAAGCATCCTTGTATTTAGCCCTAGTAGGTGAGCCATCTCACCATAACCTAAGGCATCTCAAATATGACATCTCCATTGTTAATGAGATGTCTCAAGAAATAAGTATACATCTTGGTCAAGGGCTAGGTTTTTGTAAGCAATGTATAGGAGAGATAAAAATGACTTGTAAAATGGAGAAAATTTTGAAAATACCCATCCCAATTTGGAAAATAGCCTAAGTAATATGGAAACAATTAGGGAGAAGATGAGAAGACTTGAGAAACATCTAAAGATCTTAAAGTTGAGTTAAGGAAAGATTTGTAGGTTTCTTGTCTTTTTGTTGCTTAGAAATATTGATGTAATTCATCATTGTTAGTACCTAACCTAGACTAAGAGCAAGATAGAGAGCTCTTAAGGGAGGAAGAGCTTGTAAAAAAAGAGAGCTTCTACAAGGAAATTAAGTAAGAGGCAAGGGAAAGAACTTGAGAGAGGTTGAGAAAATCTCTTATAAGTGTTTGGTCTTGAGCTTTGGGCTCCATGGTGAGCTATTGAGGATTGAGAGGGAATAAGTGTAACCTTTAAAATCATTGGAAGATTTTTAACTTAAGCTTGGCTCCTCATCTTTGATGTATTTTCTCTATATTATGAAAGTTTTCTTAATGAAATATAATTTTTATCTATTCTATTTTTTTATTTTTTTAAGCTAGATCTTCTTGGAAGTTATGAATTGGGTCATATTGGGGCCTATTAAGGTACCACCCCTACACCAGATTGGTATTAGAGCAAAGGTTTAGAGGAATCCACACATCTGTAAGAGGTTGCTAGGAAGGTATAGCTCCTAAGAAGAAGACTAATTAAGATCTTGGATAAAAGCTTTAAGAGTTCAAGGACTTATTTAAGGATTTTGTGGTTGAAATGCAAGAAGTTCTTTCCAAAGTAAAGGTTCACAAGCACCAAGATTTGCAAAACGTTCAAGAAGGGATATGGAGAAATTCAAGGCTAACTTGGGAAATATTTTGAAACTAGAGAGAATATTGTTTAGCCATTAAGAAGGAAAGGTAGATGATGGGTTCTCGTAAAGTAAAGATGAATGAGAAGGGAATTCTTTAGTATCTCTTATTGAGAAAAGGAATGCTCAATACTCAAGGGTTTCACGGAAGGAAACCAAGAGCTTCATCAAAGGAACCAAGAGATCTTCAAAGTCTTAGATGGTGTATGCTACTGATCAAGGAGAGTTCCTACCTAACTAGTCATGGGAGGTGAAGGATCAAAGTCAAAATAGTGGCAAAGATCAAGGGACTTATTCAACAAGGATCAAGGATATAAATAGAAGGTATGATACTCATTATTTTTGCAATTTTTCTATATCTTGTGGCAAGGAAAAGGAGATTCTAAGCCAAGCTGAGGCTATCTCATGGGCAAGAGGTGAGTCTTCTAACTAAGGTATGAGAAAGGATGATTTCCTTGATGATTTGTTTTTGATAAAATTGATGTTAAGGCCATGGAGAAGAGTTTAAATTTTACATTGCTACCTCCAAAATGGGATGAAGAACTAGTTGATTATTTCATTGAAGCAGAGAAGCCATTGAAATTGGGAACTTCTATTTGGGATCTTGATCCTTCAAGCTTTGATGAGATTGGATAGCCAAATTTTGAAGATCAAGTTAAACTAAAGATAGATGGGAGAAGGCATGAAGGGGTAGGTAAGGATGAGCTTTACCTTGTTGATGGTAGTAATGTCTATCATGTTGAAGCTAGTGTGATGGATACTAGTTTTTCACTTCAACTTCAAAGTGGTTTGTTCAATGGTAATGATGATCGTCATGATTATTTTGATGGGATTTAGAGTCATGTTGTGACTTTTGATGCCATTTTTAGTAAAATGAAGACTGATAATTGTAATTTTTTTATGATGATGAGTATTGGGAGAAGGTCATTATTAATGTAAGTGAAGACATTGATAATGATATGATTTTCTAGAATTTGAAGATGCTTTCCTTTGATTATAGCAGTGATGAATTTGTGAAGCATGTTAATTGATTTGATTATCTTGCTTGTAAAATGGATGAGCAACGTCAAGGAAATCTACATGGTGATGCTAATGATGAAAGGAAGCTAATTGGTAGTATTCCAAACACCAAGAAGAATACGAAGAAGAGGAAAAAGAAGTAAAGAAAGGATGTTAGATTAAGAAAGTATAGTCCTTTTTCTTTTTCTTATTCTTTATTTGTTGTAGGTTTGGGTCATCATAGAAATGTAAGGGAATCATTCCAAGAAGATGCTTAGATGAAGGAAGCATGATGGGGTATGAGGACAAGGACACATGAGCAAAGGAAGCCCAAAACAAAAATATCTAATAATACTCATTCTCATGTTTGTAATACATTCAATCATGATTGTTGTGATGGCCTTGAGTCATTGGGGCATGGTGCCTTCCAACTTGTGAAAGATCATTAGCATGACATTTTTAAGGATGGGAGGGTTGGTGTAGGGACACCTCTTCCAATTCCATTATTCTACCATACCTATATTTTTTGGCAAGTTCTAGGGTGTTTTAGGCTCATTTTGATGCGTTTAAGGGGACTTAGGGTCTATGGGAATTTGTTTGAAGGAAACTGGAGGTTCCAAACCTTAATACAAACATATTTGTGTTTAGCCCTAGCAGGTGAGATGTCTCATAAGAACTTGAGATGTCTCAAATGAGACTTATCCACAATGCATGAAACATCTTGAGCCTAGATGAGACAACTTGGCCAAGAGCTAGGGTTTTGTAGAAGATGTTTAGGAAAGGGTAGATGTAGATGTAGTAATAGAACAAATTGGTTTTAGTTTTTAGTTTTTATGGTTTTTGGTTTTAGGAAAGGCTTGGAATTTTTAGTTTTTATGGTTTTAGGATAAAAATATGTAGTTTAACAATCAGAATAGTAGTTGAACCACTAGATTTTAACTTATGGTAAATTTTATGTGAATTTTTCTGTAAGCTAGTTCATAGGGGTTTTCAGTTTTGCTATCTTTTTCATGTCATTTTCCAAATTTTTAATGCAAAAAAGGATAAGGATTTTTGATTTTTTTAATTTCTTTATAGTTTTATAGTTTTAGCCTAGGATAAAAGAATTATTTGCCTACCTCCTCCAAAATTTTAGTGTGATGGTGTGTTCATACTTGACTTTGGAGATAGCATCAGTAATCATGGAGACCTTACTATCCCACTCTGCATGTATGATCATCAAGTTCATTGTCAATGATACTAGTTCCCATGTTAAGGGTGAGAGACATGATAACAAGTATACTGGAGGAATTTGTAAGTTGTATAAGATTTGAAACATGCTTAAGTTCATCCAGTATAATGCTAATAACATGTTTCTTGTTGGTCGCCACATCAACACATTATTTCAAAACTCTCTTGGCACTGTGTACTATTTAGAGGGGTAAGTGTAAGAGTTATAACTTTTTTTTCTCTCTCTTCATTGGCTTAAATTTTATTTATTTAGACTATTCTTAAAATTTTTGTTTTGATTTTGTTATTCTTGTAGGTACAATTTTGATGACCAAGGGTTGATCAAGAGTGACTAGCTCTTACCTTTAGCCCAAACAGCATTGGATGCATTTACCAAAGGTCAAGTGATGAGGCTCATTGTGATGGAGCAACTTAAAGATTACTTTTATAGATACGTGACAGTCTATGCCAAAGCCTACTGTAGGTGCTTGGTAAATGGTATAGCCTAAAGTTGGTGGGGAATCCCTTATTTCGATATGGATACGTGTATCCCCCTTATTTCCCCACACTAACTTCATCCAATAATAAAAGTAAGATTTTGGTTTTTATTAAATTCTTTTATGGTGTTATATCAACGTTTTCATGGTCACATAATTGTAGGTCATTTGGATCTTAATTATTTAAAAGGTTTCATTGGTATGTCTATAAATTTTGTCTTAATTTGTTACACTTGTTGTATTTTTGGTTTTATGTATGGTATGCGTAGGATTAATCTAATTGGTCATTTTTTTATATTATAGGGGCTACCACTTCCTCCACTATCACATTAATCACTTCAAGATGCTCCAAGGAGACTCTTATCCTTAAGTATGATGAGGTGGATTCAATGCAATAGTGGTTAGCAACTTAGGTGCTTAGAGAGATCCAAGAAAACATCATTGGTATAGGTTTGCTTGATCATTTCATGGCTCCTAGCCCAACCATCCCTGCCCTAGAGATAGTGAATACCATTGAATCTTGTGACAAAGGGATGAAGAAGTTCATCACCCAAGTGCATGGTATGCCTATCATCCTAGTCATCAATGAGTCCACCTTCATTAACCTCCTTGGAGTAACTCGCAAGGGCTTAAATGTTGTCTCCAATGTAGGGAAAGAGATGGACCACCAAGAGGAAGTGGAAGAGTGGTTAGATACTTGCCATGCTCACAAGGGGTTGTCTCTCAACAAATCTTGGGTTGCAAAGCCTAAAGGGGCATATCCCTTGTTCCACTCCTAGGCATTTACTAAGTTATTGTCAAAGGAAAAGATCATGGGCATTAGATAAGCATGGACTATGAAGAAGATCCTCATCGAGGATGCTCAATTTAACTAGGTTTCTCATTTGATTTTTGGGCTACATGGGGAGATCCTAAAACTTTAGAACAACCTTATGACAAAATTCCATATACATTTTTATTTTTCATGGCATATCTAAGGAGATTTATAAAGTTCATATTTGTGAGGAAGGATGGACAATGTGTAAGTCAAGATCCATCCCAACTCTCTAGGCCTTGGGTGAAACACCTTTTTCCCATCAAGGAGGCTCAAACTCCACTAGATTATGTTGAGGAATCACTTTCTATTATCACTGAGGGACTTAGTGATAGCCATTGTGCTTCCCTTGATAGCATGGGGATGGAACCTCAAGTTATGCATTGGAATGTTAAAAAGGCAAAGAAAATACATGCCAAAGCTAAAGGTGTAGCTAGAGAAAAACTAAAGAGGCCTATAGTTGAAGAAGCAGCATCAGTAACCAAGCAACCTTCCAAGAAGAAGTTTTTAGTTAGAATCAACCAAGCATATAACGTGGTTGCAAGCATGTTTCAGTGTGTTTTATTTTTCAAATGTTTTCTATTTTATGTTTGTATGTTCTAAGGTTATGCTATTATTTTGTTTTAGGAAAAATGTGCTAAGTTATTCTATATTTTATCTTTATTGCTCTCTTAGGTAAACAACTAGAATTGGTGGCCCAAGAAGCAACAGCAGAGGTGAAACAAAAGTACCTAGAGGAGGAGCTTTTACAATGACATGAGGATGAGGGGTTATCCAATCCCGTATTAGATGATTTTGACACAATATTTAACCCCTCACAGCTAGGTAAACCCCTTGCTATCATTTTAGATGATACTCTAGGTATATAGGAATTTTGTTTTATATGTTTGGGTTTTGTTGTTTTATGTTTAACCTTGGTCTTATGAGCCACAACACAAAAGGATCAATGAGCCATGGAATCACCTTTTTGCATAGGATGGGATCTCTCATGAAACGCATACTAATGCATTCCAATGAGGGTTAATCATAAAGTTCTCTTGAGGAAGCCCATCTCCAACCAGCCATACAAACTTGATGCTAGCTCTATAATCCAAACAATCTGCAAATAACAACCATGGTATCTAAATTGATGGTGGAGGCCACAACATCCAAATAAAAGATTCCATTGCATGACGAGCTTTAACAGTATAAGAAATCCTAATAATGATACTAATCCAAGGAATTACCAAACACTAACAAACCAAATCCAATTACATGAAAATCCAACATAATAAGGAACTAAATCTAACAACCAAAATATCTCACAGAGTTCAATCAAATTCCAAGATGCCAAAAAATTTCAAAGAGAGAAAAGATGATTATAACCTCCAACAAAGTAATAGTATCATAATAATGAAATTATTGAAGTTAACAATAATCAAGAATTATATATGGATCAACAATCATAGCATAAGTGAATCAAATAATAAGATAGAATATTAAACTCCAAACCCAATGAGAAGATTATCAAGATTGACAGGGTAGAAAGCTTGTATCAAGACTTGGAAATATTAGTAAATGTTTAAGATGGAGATCCAAATATATCAAAGGGAACATGACCACAATTGATCAAGATTCAAGCAAGTCACAATTATCCAAGACAAAGGAAAAAATGATCAATAATTAAATATAAAAAAATTAATATAAATCCAACAATTCAAAAAGATTTGATAGGCTATGAAAAGCTTAGTGACTAAGAAAATCAAGTTTCAAGCCATTGGGTGATCAAATTCCACCAAATCCAGGTTTTGGCAGAGCTTAGCTTATAGGAGAGACGTCTTGAAAATAAAAAGACATCTTGGGTGAGATGTCTCTAGTAGAGATGAGACCTTTGGGATGTCTAGGAGACATCTAGAAATGAAATGGAAATGTCTCAAGTGAATATGAGGTATTTGTAAGAAGACATCTCTAATGAAGATGAGACATTGCAGACAATTTGATGTATATTTTGGTAACTTTTGAGGTGCTTTTGGTAAATTTTAGGTGATTCTTGCAAATTTTAGGCATTTCTAGGAATATGTCTCTAATTAACATGATACGTCTAAGGAAAGTATGAGACATCTTGGCTCAAATTGAAACATATTGAGTAAGATGCCTTGATTGAGACTTAGACATCTTGGGTGGGATGTCTTGGTTACAGATGAGATGTCTTGCTAAAAGTTTTGGCATGTAGGTGGAATGTCTCATAGAGGTCTATGATGTCTTGAACAATAGGGAAAGACTGAGAAATGACTAGAAAAATTTCAAAATTATGAGAATGGATAAGAAAATGATAGGTAAGAGTTCAACATTCCAAGAATAAAAATTGACAAGGATCAAGAGTAAACACAAGCATGATTTGGAAGCTTAAATTTTCAAAATCGTAGCTCTAGGTATCTCAATATGAAAGATTGAATCTATGAGAAAATTTACAATCAAAAACCATGAAATTTAGAAACAACCAATTGAAAGAATCCAAATATTAATACTAAGATTACAATATAAATGATTGGAAGATGAATTCAACAAAAATAATATGCAATAGATGAATCCTGATGAATATGATAAGATGGAAGTAGGAAAAATGAATCTCAACAAGATACCAAGTTGAATAGAAATCTCCAAGACTCCAAACTGATCATCATGGGAAACTAATCACATCTCACTCTTCCAAATTTCACATCACATCTAATAGAAATCATAGAAATGTTTTTAACATTCAATTACCATAACCAAGCTCATGAATAATAAATTTCAATCGCATAAAATGTTGAAAATGATCTCACAATACCCATACCTAAAATGACATAAGAACATTTCCAAAAATCCTAAATTCAACATACAAATCTACCGAAACATTATTTCAAGTATTCAAAGCAAAACCCTTTAGTTCATAAATAACATAACATCCATAAAAAAATATAGCAATATTCATCCCATGAATGTGTGCAAAAACTAATAACCATAAATGGGGAAGAAGCTAAGATAACTCACCTCTAAATTTGAATGATGAAAAATTGTAATAGAAGAAAGAAATATGCAAAGATCTAAGCAATCTGCATAACTAATTCACAATCCACCAATACCTCCATAGGTTCATTCTCCCACAGCACCTCTCCCAAATTAGCAAAGTGTGTGGAAAGAATGATTCATGGAATTTTTAATGGAGATTGACCAAGAAATACCATGAAACAAAAGAAAACACCAATTTTCCTAACCATCATAAAACGAAAAATATAATACCAAAAAGCCTATCTATCTCTAATGTAACTTCCTCTTCCACTCGTGTAACTCTCACACATGTCAAAATAATAAAAGAGAAAATACTATTAAACCCCATCATGCTAAAAGAATATATTCAATCCTCCTCAAGTAAAAAATAAAATAAAACTAATCTAACAAATATATAATAAACATGCATGCATACATAAAATTATCAAACAACATAATCACTAGGATTACAACATGCATTATAGGAAAATAATTAAACAAACAATAAATCACATGTCATGTCATGCTTCCAACCAATCCTCATGAGATCCTACTATAGTCAACAACAGGGTTAGTGCACATCTACTAAATGGCAATAAAAATATATAAATAATTAAATATTAAAATATACATAAGAAAATCCATGCATCACCATAAAACCTCTAGGAAAAATCATAAAAATATACTAAACTAAAACAAGCATAGATGACATACAAGTATAAGCATTACAAACTCTGCAAAGATCATACATGTCAAAGATGTCAAAAATAATGGTTGTTATAATAGGCTATCTTCACTTATTAAGGCATGTCATCCTTACTCCTTATGTTTCTATCATACCCTTTAGTTGCATCATCCACAGGTAGGGAATCTACCCTATAAGAAGAAGACATTGTTCATTTGTAAGTGTGTCTTAAAATAAAATATTATTATTTTTGGCAATAGATAATTCATGTTTTAGAAAACTAAATGATCTTTAGTTTTCTAAAACATTAGCATTAGAGTCCCTAAAAATGTTATTAATGATGAATGACAGAGTAACCCTACACTCAACCATATCAATCAAAAGCATTCATGCATAATCTAGTCAAATTTCATGAACTTATGGAGGTGTTGGAACTTGAAATAAGTGAAACATAGGTATCTCCAATGATTTATTAAAGTTTATAACTCAATGCTACCTAGTAGAATTTTGTGAACTTAGGACTAGATGCATGTCCAAGATAACTAAATGATGTAATGTTGATCATTACCTCCTTGTATTTCAAGGAAAAAAGCAAACTTCTTATAATATCTTAGTTTTGGGGTAGATTTTCTACCTCTTAAACTTGAAGCTCTTTGTCATTTTATTGCTTATACTCAGAAGTTAAGTCACATAAAGGAATTTAATTATGATAAGGAAGTAATGAATGTTACATATGAAAATGGATGGTTGCATGAAGGAGAATTATGGCTTTAATCATCGAATATTGTAATGGAGGATCTTCCTTTAAACAAAAGGCCCTTCTAGAAGACTATGAAAGAAAAAGGCTTGGCTAAATTTTGGTTGAACATGTCTAGTAAAAAACATTTTTATTTATATTATATTAGAGGAGGTTTAATACCTAGTACTCAAAAGAATATATTCTCAACTATTCTTATTCATTTAATAAATCAAATTACTACAACAAGAATAAGCTCTCATCATCTTCTTATTTAGTGGTTGGATCAATTTACCAAGAAAAGTGCATATTTGCATATTGTGCAAACAAAGCATAAAGGATGAAAAATAGATCTTTCTAATTTGTCCATATTTAGCTCATATTTTAATGAATTAGAATATTAATTGTAATATATTCTTATAATTATTTTCTTTCAAATTACTCATATCTGGTTGGGGTATTACATCAATGATGTTTTTAAGTTTCTTAGAATCTATGAGAATAAGTTAGCTTAGTGGTAAGGGTCTTGGCCTAGTAAAAATAGGTTACAAGTTTAATTATACCAATAGCATTAAGTTATAAATTTAAAAGAAAATTTAGTAAATCTAAGGGATCTCACTAGATATAATTAAAAATTTCAATTTCAATTTCAAAAAATATGTCAAGGCTAACTATACAACAAATCTTTTACCATTGATACTTAATGATCTTTTACCATTGATAATCTTTTATCATTGATACTTAATGATCTTTTACCATTCATCGATAAATGTTATATTTTTTAGTTATTTTATGTAAATTTTGTAGAGGTTACTAAAATCAAAGTTCTTATTTTCCAAATTTGTTTCATTTTAGCTAATGTTGAAATAGTTTCTTTCACAAAAACAAAAGTAACCTCTAGAGATCATGCTTAGATAGGATTGTTTTCAAAGTGAAATGCATTATTGAGGTTACATATACAAAAACTAAAAGGTTCTTTAAAAAGATATTAATGTTAAGCAGATAGCATTGTTGTGGTGGTTGTGTACTTGTCTTTTTATGATATTGACCATTGTGGGATACTCGAACCCATTGCAAGGGTAAGATGAGCAAAGAGACACAATACTAACCATAATTTTGGCAGAGAAGGCATGGAGTACAAGAGGAAAAACCATATACTGATCCATATTAGTTATTTATACATCTAACCATTTCATGCCATGCCCATGTTAAAATGATGTCATGCATGCTTCTCATTCTCTCAAGTTTAGTTATATTTTAACTAGTGTTACTAATTTAAGTTATGAAATATGAGGGAATAATGCCACATTTTCCACCATTTTGAAAAGGCCACAACAAAGAGAACACACTAAAAGTTCTATAAATACGAAGAGGTCTACTTGTTTTACAGTACTATAGCACCACATTTTGCAACATTTTAAAAAGACATCAACAATTAGAGTAGTGAAAAGTTTACTTTTTAACCTGAATACACCATAATGTAGTTCAGCATTGTTGATTTCAGTTTCTTCTTGTAGCATTTCATTGCACAAATATATATGGCATCAATGGCACATGCACAAATCTTATATCCACAAATGGATGTACATTGGTAAATCATTTATAGCAAAATGGCAACACTCTTATTTAACTATAACTACATTTTTAAAAACCCAATAACCATAAGAGCAGTGGAAACTCTGGATCTCTTACCTAAAGTATAGTATAACTTGGTGGCTTAGGAAAAAGCATAGCTCACTACAAGTTTTAGTAAACATTTTCTTGAAACCTCATGCCATTGATGCACTATAATTACTCTTAGTGCAAGCCATTGAACTTCTAATTGCATTCATAACATTCTAATCGTATATTGTGAAGCAACAAAAAATTGGAATAAAATTCCTTTCACTTCTAGTAGAAAAGAAAGCTAAAGATTGGGGAAATTTTACTTTGACTTCTTATAGAATAATACTTTTAAAGTAATATCTCCATGAAGCATCATGTGTTTTCTTCAATGAAATTATTGAAATCAAGAGTCACGATTTTGTAGTCTATATCATAATAAACTATAAGTTCAATAATACTTATTTGTGTTGAAGTATACAAAATTCTATAAGAGACCTAACTGAAATTGATTTTTGTTTGATATATTCAAAGGATCTTCATGTGCATATTTATTCATTTATTGCAAGATCTCACTCTCAATTTCAAAGGAAAATCTTTTATTGAGAACATTTCATTTTAAATTTGACTTTGTATCTCATTAATTTGGGATCTAATTGGTTATTTTCAATGTACTTCAATGATTTCAATGATAATATTTCATAAGGTATAGAACAAGAGGTGAGTATGAATAGCTGAACAAAACTAGAATGTTTTACCAAAATTGATTATTTGGAATGATTTTGGTGTGGCTTATACTAGCTCTCAATGGCTTGTTCTAACATGAGTAGCTTGCAAGGACATTAGATGCAGTCATGGCCTATCAAGCATGGGTAAGCCTACTTGAGAAAGAGGCATGAGAGGAAATGATAATGTTTATTGCCATTTGCACTTGCATTAGAGGAGTTTTGAGCACTGATACAACTAACAAGAAATGAAGCGATAACACAGTTGCATACTTTTTAAAAATGAATTCTTTTTTCATATTTAATCTATTTAATCAAATTTTAATAACAAAATTGTTTTTAATGTAATTTATACATTGAATCACTTTCACTTCCACATAAGCATGACTAAGCCAACTTCAAAATTTGTCATTTACAAATTACCATTTCATCCATTTAACAATTCTATTTTATCAATAGGAGGCAAGTTTAATAATATGAACTCTAAGATATATTGATTTTTATTAAAATACAAAAATTGTAACTTGTTTCTATTACATACAAATACAACCAATGTTCATTTCTAAAATAGCTATCTTGCAAGAACATTGGCATCTCAAGAAAAAGTGTAAGAGCAATAGAAATTCTTACATAAACATATGAAGATACATGTAACAATTATGATTTCTACTATTTCAGTGTACTAATCATAAGCAAAATGCTTACAGATGCTGATTAATTATTCATCTTAAACATAACACTAGAAATAATTTATTAAAGTTGTTAACATAGTAAATTAGAGAGACCGCAACAACATTGAATATGTCAAAGTTATCAACATAGTAAATTGGAGAGATTGCAACAACATTGAAATTTATTATAGACATGAAAGTCACCTAAGGCTATCAAGTCATGTAAAAATATGATTCTAAGAAGAGGGAATTTTTCAAAAACAAAACAATAAATTATTTTTATTATAAATGATACAAAAAATCTTATATGTTTTAGGTATTTAATTCTAAATAAGAGCAGAATAAATTATGCTTTCTCTCTGAAAGGTATTATAAGGTTTTATTAGACATTATTTCATAGCAATGACAAAATGGAGGAGTTCCATGATAGTGATAGTACATCATTTATTTCTTTTGATGACCCAATGCAAGTATGAAAAATCTAGCATTAGGAAAAGATAATGATGTAAATAACTTGTATGAAAAATACTTAAATGGGGAGGGCTATTGGTAAATATTGACATTTAGAAAAAGTTAAATTAGCTATGTAAGTGGGGTTAGAAAAAATGGTGCATTAATAAAATAGTTATGCCTTTTAGAAAATGGGGTGGGGGGAAATGGGCTTAAGAACATTAGATGCATGCAATATTCCAAGCATGATTTAGGTGGCAGCATTATGTTCTAGATCATCTCATCACTTTAAAATATATTATTGATAAAGCAAAAGGTCCAAATGAGAAAAATTTTATCTACTTTCTATATTTACCTAAGGCTTATGACTAAGTTATTTGAAGCAAGTTACAAAGGTGCTTGGAAACTTTCAAAGTTCTTAGCACATTGTAATCTACCATCAAAAACATTATAAAGAGGTATGAATTTCATTTACAAATAGATAAGAAACAATTTTATTTAATAGTTTTGTTAACTTAAAACAAGGATGTCCTCTCTCTCCTATTTAATTTAGGCTTTTCATTGATGAATTCGAAGGGTGAGGAATAAAGTACCAATACAATTTGCAATTACAATTAAAAATAGTCTTACTAGACTCTTACTTTATGTTGACGATGTTATCTTATTTTCAGATTCAATGGACGTATTGCAAAAAATGTTTAATACTTTTAATGATTTTTATGAATATTAAAAAATAAAAGTTAATGTCTAGAAAACTAAAATCATGATTTGTGACATAGGTAACAATATATACAATGTCATCCTAAGCAATGAACATATATACAAAACCTCCTCTTATAAATATCTTTGTTTAGAATGCTCCTACAATGACAAATGGGATGAGTGCATCTCTTAAAGAGTTAGAAATTCTTATTTTCATTAAAAAATAAATGTAAGAAGAAATCTATTTTAGCTTAGAATATATGAAAGAAAGTTTATCATGTCATTCTTTAACTAATTATTCTTTAGAGGTGTGTTTTATAGGAGCTTCATCTATCAAATAAATAGTAAAAACATATACAAGAAATTTTAAAAGTTTTTTTGCTTAATAAATTCGAAGTAAAGATATAAACACAATATGATATTATACTTCTTAAAGCAAAGATGATACCCTTAAAAGTTTAAACTATTTGTTACTTTATAACTTACGGGCATAATCTTTAAGAATTCTCATTGGATAAACATATTCAAGAAAAGTGATGATGAAAGCCAAGATAAAAAAAAAGGCTTTATGAAACAGTTCTATGTCTTCGTAAATGGAATATTCTTAGTAATTTCTTTATTATAATCCTAAATAAGATTGCAATTTGGTAAAACCAATTGTATGTCAACAACTTTAGGAAAATGTTGAAAGATTTTAAAACTATATTTTATTTAAATAGCATTAGAGGAGACCTTAATTCACATAGCAAACTATTTGCTATTCTTACGTATCTGTGATGGATAACAGGAATAATGTCTAAGAGATTGGTGAATGCAGGGATTAAATCAATAGATAAAAGGTGCTGCAAGATCCCTCACCAACCAACAAACTATTGAAAGACCAAGACAAGCAAGAGAGACAATTGAAAGACTAAGACAAGCAAGAGAGACGATGGGTATATTGGGCTGAAAAAGGCAGGCCAGGCAAAGTGGAAATTGGGGAACATTTTAAGGGTCAAGGGAAGGCCTCGATAACGGTCAGTGGAGCCGGCGGTGACGGCCTAACAAAATTGACGGTGACGGCCTAACAAAATTGACGGTAGAGAAGCCGCCTGCAGACAGAAGCTCTGTCCACTGTGAGGCACTCCTCTCGCGCCCACCAGGTGCGAGTGCCATCATCAGCAGATCTAATGTCAACCCTACGTTACCCTTCATCTTCGTATCCACGCTTTTGTCACCGTTCTCGTCTGCGTGTGCATCGTCAGGCAGCACAATATCCATAATGACGAGGCGGCCATAGGGGGGCAACACGGCCAAGCAGACTTTCAGTATTTCCAGGCACTTTGAGTCAGACCAGTCGTGGAGCACGGTCTTGAGCACTATGCACTCCGCGCTTGGTATGCTCTTGAACACGTCCCCGCTTATGTGTTCTACACCTGACCACACAACACATTAGAAAACAAAACATCCAAAGGAAATTTTCGTTAACCAGACGCTCCATGCTTGTTTTGCCACAGCACTGTTAGGATTCTGTTAGGATTCTGTATGTGAGGGAAAGTTTAAATCTGCCTTGTTTTGGGAAAGCAGTGCCAGGACTCAGAAGAGTCGGAACGTTTAAATAGTGTTAGAAGTATACGGCCTTGAATGAATATAAATATACCCAAAACATAGGAACATGATACTTTAGACAAATTACGGAATACTATGCTTCACAAAATCTTTATAAAAGAAAATTTCTGATTCACAGCACTCTTGAATCTTAGATAGCCGTACTGTTTTCGCGAATCATAAAAGTATCTTATTAACTAAAACTATAATTCTTGGAGAGAGAAATCCTGCTTATATTGTACTAATAATTCCTTAAGAGAGAAATCCTTGTTTATATTGTACTAGTATTAAGTTGCAAAACCTTTTCAAGAACAGAGTGCCAACAAGAACCCCAAACCCTCTGGTTATGATAATTTTGTGGCAATAACTATCCTCAACTAGCATAGTATATGATAATTTTGTGGCAATAACTATCCTCAACTAGCATAGTATTGTTAGTGATATGNTAGCGACGGAAAACGTTGGCAGCTGGAAATACCGACCGGGGTTCCGGCGTACACAGTTTCAGCCACGGATCCGCGCGAGGGCTATGCTGGAAAAACGAATCCGCGGTGCCCTGAATGGTCTTGTCGATCAAACAGGGACTTACGGGTCAGTAAAACAATGAAAATTACGTAGAAAGGAAGCGATCTGGTTCGAGGAGTCGTAAAACGAGGGGAAAACAATGTAGGCAGATTGCAACGATGATAATGCTAAACACGATAAAAGGAGGCTGACATAAGAGAAGCACGTAGCTTCAAGATCTGCGCTTTGACTTGAAAATGTATGCTTTGCGCGAGAAATTACACTGGGGAATCCCCGATTACAAGATATGAAACAAGCACAAAGCAACAAGAAAAACGGTCTAAACAGAAGTCCGATCTACCTCGTGGGCTAAAGCTGAGATGCAAGGCAAGCCAAGCTTTGACGTCTACCGATCAATTGTTTCTGATTGATAGAGTCTTTCCAGCAGAACAATTACTCCTGTCACCGGTGTTCCAAGCGAACTCTGCTCTGCTTCGGCTGTAACGTGATAATGTCAACAATTGCCAAAGCTCTGTTCTCTGTATTTCCGCTCCAAAGTGCTAAGTGCTCTGGTGCTCAGAAATATGCTTCTTTGCTTCTCTGATTTGCCAACCCCTCTATCTTTGTCAACTGGGGTATTTATAGGCCGCGACGCTTCCGTGAAAAAGGCGCGACCCTGCTGACGTGGGTCCCGGATATTTTGGGTTCCCTTGACTTGATCATTTTAAGTCAGACTGTGACTACGCACAACANTTGTCTTACGCTCACTACGCAACTGCGCGTAACAAAGCGTGAATAATTTGTAACTTACGCTCACTACGCAGCTGCGCGTGGTGAAGCGTAAACAATGTATAACTTACGCTCACTACGCAGCTGTGCGTAATGAAGCGTAAACAATGTGCAACTTGAATGATGACATACGCAATGGTACGTGCCGCCGCGTAATGAGTGTAAAAAACAAGTTATCCATGCGCCGCGAGAAAAAAGTGTCGACCTGTTGTGCTGCTCTGAACTCTGCCTTCGACTGTCTTGGAGCTTATTACGCTCATTACGCTGCCGTGCATGACAGAGCGTAAACCTATCCTTGAACAAATCTGATGCTCGTTCTTGCTCAGATTGCGAATCTTTGCCTGAGGCCGACTCGTAATTTTCATGGTGTTTCAATGGCCCCTCTTTGTTGACGGTTAGAGGGCTTACCCGAAAGACGTCGACAAAGAATGTGAAACACCGAATTGGAAAAAGCAAGAACAGCATTCATCCATAGCTACTCAAGTGTTGCTCTGTCCACGTGAAAGGGCAAAGCCGGAAGGTATGGGAGATAAAGAGATGTAACTGGAAACAGATTCGGGAAAGATGCAAAAATGTACGTTTATTCATGTCAACAGGAATGCTTTCAGACGAGCGTAGCGCGTCAATCTGAGATTTCTCTGTTACAAATTGTAGCAGGAATGCGTGCAAAAGGAGCGTTGTGCATCACTTTCTGCGATATCTCTGCTAGCGTGAGTGCGGAAAATAAATACCTGCGTATGTAGATGTTGCGTATGGGAACCGGGTGGTGGGTAGGAAGGAAACAAGAGTTAAGGGTAGAATTGTGCGAGGTATAGACGTGCAAAGCTAAGTGATCGGGCAAACCTGAGCAGCCATTTCAACACGTTGTTTGTACTTCACCGCTCAAATGGACGCACCTTTGGATGACATTCTTCAAGGCAAGTAACCTGCAACCACAAAAGGAAACAGAGAACACCATTGCTCATGAACAAGGGCGAGGTTCTTGAAACCAACGCTGTCTGATGTTAGATAGAGTCAATGGACTGTAAAGAAGGAGCCGGAGCACGTGGGCGGAGCCGCCAATCCTGATGATTTGGCGCTACATATCTTCGCCAAAAGACATCAGACACAATGCAGCTAACTAGTTGCACCAGGAACCGGCCAGATGAATCTGCAAGGCCAGCGTCCGATAACGATGATTGGTGGAGATTCCCGGGGCCGTTGCCGACGAGGATTTTGTTGGGGCTCCGATTGACGAGGCTAAACTCTCAGAGGTGCTACCACTGTGGCGGGCGCGGTGGCGGCATCTCCGAGGAATCAGTAAGATGCCTCTTTGCTTATCCGAGGAATCAGTAGGATGCCGGTGGGGTGGTGACGCTGGGACTGTCTCAGCATCCCACCCCGTTGGCTGTGCAGCTGTACAGAGATGATCACGCTCGCCTGATTTACATGGTTGCGGTCTGTAAGTCCCAATTTTAAGTCCTAGTAGACTGCCGTTACTGGTTTTAAGTCCCAGCAGACCATGGTCCCAGTTTAAAGTCTAGGCAGACCGAGAAGCGCTAGTTTTACGTCGTAGCGGACGATGGTATGTCTGATTTATGGTCCCAAGAGATCGTGCTGTGGATGTCAGTTTCACGTCATGACCCAGGGACAGATCTATGCCGGTTTTACGTCTCAGCAGACGGCTACTTACCTGTGCCAGTTTAGCGTCGTGGCAGACGCGTGTAAAAGATACCAGTTTTTCGTCTTGGCGGACCTGTACAACATTGCCAGTTTTACGTCGTAGCGGACGGTTACCACTTGCCAGTTTAGCATCGTGGAGGACGCATGCAAGGCATACCAGTTTTACGTCGTAGCGGACGGTCAGTGCCAGTTTCACGTCGTAGTGAACGCATGATGCCAGTTTTACGTCATAGCGGATGAGTGATGCCATACCTGCTGTCGACACCGTAAATGCTGCTAGATGAAATACCGCTTCAAGTATACATGATTTGCAGGGTTTGCTAACTCGTTGCTGTTGACGTCTACTAATTTGAACGCTCCATTACTATATGCGTCGACCACTGAGAAGCGCCCTTCCCAATTCGCCGAGAACTTGCCTCCCGGCTCACGAACGGCTTTGAGGACTAGGTCTCCTTTCTTGATCGGATGCTGCTGAAGATTGTGATGATGCTTTTGTCTCTGTTTATCTTGATATTTCTCAATCGCATCAAGGGCCTGTATCCGCTTCTCTTCTACTGAATCCAAATCCATTATCCGAGCCTTAGTGTGTTGAGCCTCATTTATAATGGAGGAGAGGACCATTCTCAGAGAAGGAATTTGCAATTCAAGAGGTAGCACTGCTTCAGATCCATAAACCAGGCTATAGGGTGTACTACCCGTAGCTGTCCTACACATAGTACGGTATGCCCATAGCACATAAAGGATCTGTTCGTGCCACCACCTCTTATTTCCGTCGAGCATTTTCTTGAGCAAATTGATAATCACTTTGTTCATTGCTTCAGCTTAACCATTCGCTTGCGGGTAATAGGGGGAGGAAAAAGACTGTCTAATGCCTAGGTTATCACAGAAGGATTTGGTATCTGCGCTACTAAACTGTGGCCCATTGTCGGTCACAATAGTCATCGGGAGACC
>MNCI01033152.1:483086-496616 GCA_015680685.1 Gnetum montanum
TGTCTTGAGCAAGTACTAAAGAGATGTGTTGAGACAAACCTATGGCTCAATTGGCAAAATAGCCATCTCATGATCCAAGAAGGCATTATGCTAGGGCACTAAATTTCATAGAAAGAGATTGAGGTAGACCTAAAAAAGATAAGGGTCATCCAAGGAATAACATGCCAACCAAGGACTATTAAAGATGTTCAGTCATTCCTTGGACATACTAGTTACTATTGATACTTTATTAAAAATTTCTCTAGGATTGTTAAGCTATTGGTAGAGCTTACAAAGAAAGATGCAGCTTTCATTTGGACCAAGGAATGTGAAAATGCATTCCAACAATTAAAAGAGAAACTCATAAAAACACTAATCCTATGAGCACCAGATTAGTCCAAACCATTCCATATCATGACAAACACATCTAACTATGGTTTGAGAGCAATGCTCACATAGATGGATGATAAGAAACATCCATATTATATCCACTACACGAGTTGAAGCATTATTGGGGTATAATTAAATTACACCACCATGAAAAAATAATTAATGGCAATGGTGTATGCACTAAAAAAGTTTAGGTATTATGTGTTAGGTTACAAAGTATTTGTACATATAAACCATAACACAATTCACTTCCTTATGAATAAGCCAATATTAAGACCTCATGTTATACAGTGGCTTGTGATCTTGCAAGAATTCAATATTACTATGGTAAATTGAAAAGGGATTGAGAATGTGGTCATTGACCATCTTTCTTATTTAAGATGGGATAACAAAGATGAGGAGAGGCTACTCTCTAACCAATTTTCAAATAAACTCCTATTTACTGGAGTAATAAATGAACACATGCCTAAAAAAGTAATGTGGTATAATGGCATCCTCACATATCTTCTTACTCAAGAGATGTCACAAGACTTGGATTTTTTAAAAAAAGAAACAATTTCTTCATTAGGTCAAGTACTTCATGGAAATCAATGGACACCTTTACAAGGTGTGTACCAATGGCTTGATCCATTGGTATGTCCCTATTGAAGATCAACTATGCGTTCTCCAAGATGCTCATGAAGGACCTTACAGAGGCCACTATGCAGGGAGATGCATGGCCATAAAAATCCTAATGGTAGGGTACTATCGGCCCACAATCTTTAGGGATGCCCACCAGTTTGTCAAGTCTTGTGAACATTGTCAACATGATAGGGTGATGACTACTCGTATAGAAGGTTCTCAACAGTGGATTCAACCACTAGAACCTTTCAACATATGGAGCAATGATTTCATGGGTCCCATCACACCCATGTCTAAGGAATAAGTGTATATTATAGTAGTAGTTGACTATTGCACAAAATGGGCTGAAGCTGTAGTTGTTATAGATTGCACATCATCCACTACCACCGTATTTATACAACAACATATTGTCAATAGGTTTGGAGTATCGTGCTCACTAATTTCTAATAATGGAACTCATTTCACAGGTGCCATAATTAGAAAATTAATGCAATGCTTAATGGTAGAACATAAATTAACAACACCTTACGACCCCCAAGCCAATGGTCAAGCAGAGATAACCAACCAGGAGATTACAAAAATATTAACGAGAAGCATTAGCAAATATAGGAAGGATTGGAGTACAAAACCTAATGATGCTCTCTAGGCTTACTAATCAACTTGGAAACTTCCTATTGGATGTTCTCCCTATGAGTTAGTATATGAAAAACTTCCAACACTCCCAATTAAATTTGAGCTCCGTACACTCTCAATGGCTTGTGAATTAAACCTTGACTAAGTTTAGCACGAAAAGAGACATTGTTCAATCTGAACATGTTAGACAAATATTGCATAGTAGCTCTATCTTTGAATGAGGTGAACAAGGCATTCAACAAGAAATGCCATGACCTTATAATTTTCCTTGTTTTGGGAATTTGAGGTCCTTTTTTCATTAAATAAACTTTTAATCAATCAGTGACCTTGGTAGCTCTAGAATTAAGAAGGATCCAAAGGTTTGTAAAGGGTGTGACTTCAAGGGGACTCAATACTCTTTGTACTCTTCTTATTTCTTGAGTGCTTGAGTGTTTTTTCATGGACTTCTCATTGTTCCATACCACCTAATGATAGGAAGGAAAATAATTTCATTGCATGGTGTGGTTCCCATCATTAAAAAAAATGATGGGAATTAAAAGCACACCCCTTCAACATGAATAAGTCCTCGCATGGTGTGGTTCCCATTTCAAAACAAATAATGGGATTTCAAAGCACACCCCTTGGAAAAATAAAATGGCTACAAGCACAAGTTATAGGACTTGAAAGACATACACCTATGCTTGATGATCTTCTCTAACTAAGGCCCTTTCACTCTTTCACTTCCTACATCTCTCTCCTCTTTGTGAAATTGTGCTTTTCTTACGGGGACACTCTTGTATCTTTAGTGGGTGGATTGATCTTAGAGTGGTGATGTGAAGTCACTAAAAGTAAATGTCTTTAGTCTAGACTGAGGATGGAACTTCTTGGATCATCTTAACCACACTTCGACAAGGGACTTCTTATGACCTTAATTCAGAACTCCATTCCACCTTCTCTATCATCCATCCATGCTATCATAACTCACCTCATTGTTGGGTTCTATGTTATTCTTTATGTCTTAGTTTGACATATTGGGATTCTTAAGTGGATTCTTTTGGGTTGGTCCTTAACTTGTCATGATCATTAAATAAACTATGGCATCCACAAACTCCTTAGTTAAGGTTATGCAAGAGCATAAATGGCATGAGCCTGCTATGGGAAAGACCCACTTGCATAGCTTTTGTCTTGATTAGTTAAGGTTCCTTACCTTTAACATCACTATAATCTTCTATTTTGTATTTTCCATTATGTAAACCAATCAGTATTCCTTAATCTTTCATTGCATTCATCCATTAAATCAATTTTTCCATTTTCTTCAACATTATGAACTTCAATGCCCTCTTCTCATGATTTCATACTATTCTTGGTCTTCTAAGCTTTCATTTGATCCCAATTTCATCGAAAAATTCCTTGTATTTTGAAAGTTTGACCAAAGTCAACAAAATTCAATGATGGTCAATAGCTATGTCATCGAGGCCTTGTTGATGCAGCTGACCCCATCGATGAAGCCCCATCATCAAGGACTCATCAACACAATACAAAAATACTATATATGCCATTGAACACTTTGGAATTTTCTGTCATGTGCTCATAACACACACGGAATTTTTGCAATTTTTCAGAGCCCAAAACCTTTCAGAGTCCATAACTTGCAAACTGTTTGTCCAAATCACTCCATTTTCTAATCCTACACTTACCAAAGGTGAGATGTTTATCATGGGGGCCACAAACCTTAAGGTTTTTGATGCAATTTTTGAAACTTTTTTCTAACTCCCCTAAGGGTTAGTAACTTTAATCATACATAAACATCAACTTTTTCCAAGTTAACCCTTCCAACAACCTCCAAGATGATTTATCAATGATAAGGTGTAAAGAGAAATAATGATTAAGTTAATTAAATTAGCCATAATGACAACTTAGCCAAGTTTAACTACCCTTAAGAGTTAAGGTATCCTAATTGTTTTAAGGTTACATAATGATTACTAATCCATGATTCTATTATGATTGCAAATGGCACCCAATAAAAAGTGCTTGCAAGATGGAGAACCCTTACAACCATAAGAGAAATGACCCAGAGCTAGAAGGGGCTAGCAAGAACAAGGCCAAGAAAAACAAGAGATGATCCATGCAATGAGACCTCTTCCTGAGGAGCTCAAAGTCAAATCTATTTTATAGATTCTAGGAAAAGAAGTGCCTACAAAACAATCTCAATGAGGAGAAGTGCCTAGACCTATGCCTAGGCTTGAGGTCACTCTAACTCAAGCCTTCCTAGACATCATCAAGTCCCAAGAGATCCAAAGATCAGTTCTTCAAGAAATAAACTTTGGGCTATTTTTGGAGAAATCTCCAGAGTATGTCAAAACATAATTGCAAATCTCTCCCATGTGGCCAATCATCATAACTAGTGGGAAGTGATACATGGGAGAGACCTATCTCTTCTAGAACAGCCAAAGGCTAGGGTCCATTGTAAAAATCAAGGACATTCAAGTATCCTACTTAATGGAGGCCATTACATAGGCACTATGGTTTCCCAAAATCAAAACATAACTAGCAAAAATATTAATAAAAGGTGACCTCGAGGTGAAAAGGGAGTGGACCCAGTGATATTACGAACTGGACCGTAAGGAGTATAGTGTGCTCATGTAGGCGGAGTGAATTTATTTCAAGATTATGGCCTATTAACTCAATCTAATAGTGAGGCCAAGTAGGGTGACTACCTTCTCCACTTGTGCATGCACCGCTCTAAGTAAGAAATTTCCCATTAACCTTCCACAAGTAATTTATTTGGAGATTAAGAAGCGTTTCAAGGAGAATGAACATGGAAGGAGGACCCTGCCCTTTCAATACCTTATAAGAAAACTTTATAAGAGGCAGGTATTGTTTGCTATTCTAATGACACTCTTAAGCATACTCACTTACCCTCATGGGTAGAAGTCATATAGGACAAAACGCCAACAACCATCCAGGAAGAGGAGTTGCCGCCACCACCACCCACTTAGGAGACAACACCAAAGACACACGAAGTTCTTGAGCATCTATGACAAATCTAAGAATAGCTCTTGAGTAAACAAGAGTAGCAAGTAGGAATGAGTGTGGTATATCGTTCTATGTATTGGCTAGTAATGAGTCACCTTAATGAGGTGGCTTGAATAGTTAGTGAGATGGAGAGGGATGGTTCCATTTTCATTGCTCAAAGAACACAGTTGCCTTGAGGTTAGATCCTAATGCTTAAGAGGTAATGGTGTCATTAGCAACACATCATCTATTTCCTAAAATCTCTTGGAATGCCACCACTTTCTCCATAAGGTTGGAGTAAGGTGAAGAGGCAACTATCTTGGTAATGTAGCAAGAAGGGTAGGAAATATTAGCAAAAGTGGTAGTTGATCATGTAGCTAAAGCACTAAATGCACTTGCAACATCTATGCTAGACATATCTCTACTCCAAGATGTGTAGACATCCATAGGCATGGTTAGCACAAAGTTGAATGTAGCTTAGCATGAACAACTACTAGAACTATTGGTGAAAACTAGACAACCGAATCCAGATATCTTTGATCTTCTAGAGAACATCACAACAACCTAGTTGGAGCTATTGAATGTAGGGGGAAAATGCATCATTTTGAAGGGTCAACTAGAAATGACACATTTGAAAAATCAATGCATGGCTGTAGAGGTTACTAAACTTCATGCTTTACTTGTAGAGTAAACAATCCTTAGCCCAACAACAATAAGAGATGAAGTTAACAAATAGCTTTAATAACAATTTCAAAAGTCTGAGGAGCAAGCAGTAATGGACATCTTCAAATAGTCCATGGCAGAAGCTAAAACACATTCAATCAAATAGGACTTGAATCATATGTGCCAAAAAATGAGGCACTAACTGTGTAAAATCATCACCTACAAAATGTTGATGCTCAAAGATATCAAATGTAGGAATTCATTCATCAATAGGAGGAGCAGCTTTCTAGAGCCAACATTGAATTGAGAAAATTGACCGTGGAGAACCAAAATCTATTAATGGAGGAGGTACACACCTTGTGACAAAAGTCTACCATCGAAATCACCACCTGGAAGAACAAATCTCTCAAGTTTGAGAGGGTGAAAAATCACTACAGGGATGACATTTTCTTGCAGAAGGAAATTAGTGAAAAAGAAATCTAGATGGCAAAGGCTAAGGTAAATGAAGCCCTCTAGAAACTCCAGCAAGGAAGAAAAATATGGCAATCCATCCTTGATGGGATTGATGCCTACAACAAAGTAGAGATCCACTTGAAGGAGTTGCAAATCAAAGAAATGAAAAAGTATATGGAGTTGGCCAATATTCATTATGCAAACTTGGCAATGCTAACAGCAGGATGGTTGTAGTTAGAATTGGAGAAGCAATTGGCTAGCTCGTATTTCCTATATGAGGCCAATTTCAGACACCACAAAGATACCAAGTAAAAGCTTGAGATTGCTAACACTGAACTCAAAGTCCTCAAAGGACAATTCACAAATCAACGATCCATTGTTGAGGACCTAGCTAGATAGGTGAATGACTACCAAGAGCTGAAAAACATAGTGTAAGCATTCAACATTAAATGCAAATAGTTCACTACCTAGTTTATCAATGTCAAGGAGTTGTTCCTAGTAATCCCATATCCTTGGGATATGCCCATTCCAACCCACATTGGGGAAGCTGCATGGATGGTGCATGATCCCAGGAGTAATGAGAATAAAATGAAAGCATTGCTAGATGCTTTCTACCTCCCACCTAAAGTTGCAGTAGTAGCAAGATAACCATAGCCTCAACCACCGCCAGTGCATGAAGCTAGTGAAGGTCCCTCAAAGCCTAAGGAACCAGCACCGCTTGGGACCATTTGATCTTCCCTAATAAGCTTCACATCATCAAGGAACATGTTGTCCAATTTTTGATGAGTTTTGTCATGTTATTCAATTTTTTGTCCTGAACACCACCATTCTTTTAATGTGTTGATTCGTACAGCTAGGCACTCTATTTTTTGTCAAGTCAGTTAAGTTTGTTTTGTTGAAAGAAAAGTCAATAAATAATCCCATGCCTTCCCCATTTTTGTAAAAGAACTTGAGGATGAGTTTTCATTTATATATGGGGATATGATGAGTCATTGTTGGTTGACTATGTTGACGAGGCCTCATCAATGTAGCTGACTGCATTGAAGAGGCCTCATCCATGAGGCCCCATAAATGCATTTTGACCTAGGTCAATAATGCCTCATTGATGCAGTGTTTGTCTATTGCCTATAAATACATGCCTACCTACTGCATTTATGGGAAATTCTAGATTTCAATAGTAGCGAAGCTCTTGCATTTTTTCCATTTAAAAGTTAGAATTTTTCCCTAAGTGCCTGCAATAGGAGTCATTGAGTGTACAGATCTTTATTCGAGCATTGTTGTACTTGAGCACAACAATGTGTCCAGTAATAAAGACGAGCTTTATAATAAACCTTGTAGCACTTTGGATAGATTAGCTCTTTTATTTATGCATTCAATGTTTTCAATTATTTGTTAATTGTTCTCAATTATTTTGCAATTATTTTCTAGTAATTGAGTTAATGAGATTATTGAGCTAGATAGATTAAATACATAAGTACAACCACTTCAAGCCTAACATGTATTCACTTGGTAATCCCAGCAACATTATTTCTTGGTATGCCTAGTAGCATAGTGCTTGGTCACCTAGCAATGGATACATGGGTTTAGGACATGTACAAAAAGTGGGAATGAATACTTATGTTAGGATTAGTTAAATGATAGTTAATTAGTTAATTTAGATTCCTTAATTAAATTCCTATTACCTACACTTCAAGCATCCAGAATATAAAATATAAAATGATAAAAATCAAATGCCTCAATTACAGTTAATCATACCAATGTACATCACAAGTCTAATTGGGAGGACAACGATTAACCTTAAGGCTATATTCACTTCCTAAAAGGCCAGTGCACTAGAAACAACGAAGTCCACAAAATTTGATCAGATTTTCCATGAACACTTGTGATTTGTATGGTTGGGCATATGGGTACCTCGTTGCTCATCATGTGCTTAACCTAAAGATCAAGACCATGACTAGTTGCCTCATGATCTACTTCTAAGTGGAGGACTTTCTAGATCAAGTTCTACATTATACGATTTGATCTCTTCCTCCTCCTCCTCCTTAGGACCTACTAATTTATGGATAGGCTTGTAAACCAAGGCTTAAAACTATTCATTATTAGTCCTTCTTGGTCTATGGGTCTTTGATCATACTTACCCTAATATGATAAACTATGAAGGTTGGTAAAAATCAATTCCTCTAAACATTATTCTAATATTGTAAAAATTGTGTGAAAAATAATCATAAATACAACTCTCAGAAATACTTAAGAAATATTATCACATGTGTAAGATCATGGCATATGAGGGTAGATACAAATAAGGTAGAATATGCTCATATAACTACCAAATACATCAAATACATACTTGAATTAGTGCCTCTTCCCCATGACTAAGTTACAAGATACTAGGACTAAATAACTACTAAAACACCAAGGGCATGAAATATCAAGAAGAAGGCATGCAAAAATATTTCACCCATCCAGCCTGTGAGGTGAAGATATGATAGAGTCATGCTTATTTGTAAACAATCGAAGGCAAAGAAAAGTGAAAAAGCAAATGACAAAGTGCAAGAATAAGTATGAGATTCCCTTTCCGTTTATAATTGTCTATTAGCATAGGGGGTGCATTGATGTAGGCATTGATCCCCTTGTGTTTCTATAGGGGGTGCATCAGTGCATTCTCCCAAATATGGAAATATATTGAACTTCACCATCTAAGACTTATAACTTATCTTCCTTCATTGATAGGACCACTTGTAAGTTTGAAAACATGCTCGAATCACCACAAATTGGCCTAGTAAAGCATCAGACAAGCATGAAAACAAGAGCATTATGAACTTTTCTTTAGTAACACTTGTAATCATGAGAATTAAGTCAATTGATAAATTCATATGTTTCCATGAATCGAAAGCTAGGAAAGAGGGGTTAGAAAAATGAAAGAATGATCAAAGCACCAAGAATAACAAATTATATGCACAAATAAGATGAACAGAAGAGAGTTTATCATGAGAAAACCATGAAGCATGAAGAGTCAACACTCATACAAGTGATAGACCAATCAAGTGCTTTATTCAATTCAAATCCTCACCATCACTAGGAGATATGTGTTACCTTAGTCATTTGCAATATCCATCTACTAAGGATTCACATGTGGATCTTCACCATAGGAAGCACTTGTCTTTCTTGTCCTTATAAAACCTATTAATGAGACACTTTTGAATTTTTAACAACAAGTGAGATATTAGCATCAAATGCAAGTTTCCTTGGATGAAGAGATCTGATCCTCTACTTTGCCTAATCAATGTTTTTCCACATAAAATCATGGATAAGAATGGAATGAAAATGATGGAGAATGAATGATGGGAGAGGTGTAGAAACAGCTCCTCTAATTCCCTTATTCTATCCTACATGTATGTTTTGTTAGAGTTCGAGGTGTTTTGACTCATTTTGATGAGTTTAGGAGGTTCTAGGATTTATGCAGACTTTTCTAAAGTCATCCGAGGGTTCCAAACCTGAATATAGGCATCTTTGTATTTAGCCCTAGTAGGTGAGCTATCTCACCATAACCTAAGGCATCTCAAATATGACATCTCCATTGTTAATGAGATGTCTCAAGAAATAAGTAGAAATCTTGGTCAAGGGCTAGGTTTTTGTAAGCAATGTATAGGAGAGATCAAAAATGACTTGTAAAAATGGAGAAAATTTTGAAAATACCATCCCAATTTTGAAAATAGCCTAAGTAAGATGGAAACAATTAGTGAGAAGATGAGAAGACTTGAGAAACATCTAAAGATCTTAAAGTTGAGTTAAGGAAAGATTTGTATGTTTCTTGTCTTTTGGTTGCTTAGAAATATTGATGTAATTCACCATTGTTAGTACCTAACCTAGACTAAGAGCAAGATAGAGAGCTCTTAAGGAAGGAAGAGCTTGTAAAAAAAGAGAGCTTCTACAAGGAAATTAAGTGAGAGGAAAGGGAAAGAACTTGAGAGAGGTTGCGAAAATCTCTTATAAGTGTTTGGTCTTGAGCTTTGGGCTCCACGGTGAGCTATTGAAGATTGCAAGGGAATAAGTGTAACCTTTAAAATCCTTGGAAGATTTTTAACTTAAGCTTGGCTCCTCATCTTTGATGTATTTTCTCTATATTATGAAAGTTTTCTTAATGAAATAGAATTTTTATCTATTTTATTTTAAATTTAATTTTTTAAGCTAGATCTTCTTGGAAGTTATGAATTGGGTCTTATTGTGGCCTATTAAGGTACCACCCCTACACCAGATTGGTATCAGAGCAAAGGTTTAGAAGAATCCACACATCTATAAGAGGTTGCGAGAAAGGTATAGCTCCTAAGAAGAAGAATAATTAAGATCTTGGATAAAAGATTTAAGAGTTCAAGGACTTCTTTAAGGCCTTTATGGCTGAAATGCAAGAAGTTATTTCCAAAGTAAAGGTTCACAAGCATCAAGATTTTGCAAAACGTTCAAGAAGGGATATGGATAAATTCCAGGCTAACTTGGAAAATATTTTGAAAATAGAGAGAATATTGTTTAGCCATTAAGAAGGAAAGGAAGATGATGGGTTCTTGTAAAGTAAAGATGAATGAGAAAGGGAGTCCTTTAGTATCTCTTATTGAGCAAAGGAATGCTCAATACTCAAGGGTTTCAAGGAAGCAAACCAAGAGCTTCATCAAAGGAACCAAGAGATCTTCAAAGTCTTAGATGGTGTATGCTACTGATCAAGGAGAGTTCCTACCTAACTAGGCATGGGTGGTGAAGGATCAAAGTCAAAATAGTGGCAAAGATCAAGGGACTTCTTCAACGAGGATCAAGGATATAAATAGAAGGTATGATATTCATTCTTTTTGCAATTTTTCTATACCTTGTGGCAAGGAAAAGGAGATTCTAAGCCAAGTTGAGGCTATCTCATGGGCAAGAGGTGAGTCTTCTAACCAAGGTATGAGAAAGGATGATTGCCTTGATGATTTGTTTTTGATAAAATTGATGTTAAGGCCATGGAGGAGAGTTTACCTTTTACATTTCTACCTCCAAAATGGGATGAAGAACTAGATGATTATTTCTTTGAAGCAGAGAATCCATTGAAATTGGAAACTTCTATTTGGGATCTTGAACCTTCAAGCTTTGATGAGATTGGATAGCCACATTTTGAAGATCAAGTTAAACTAAAGATAGATGGGAGAAGGCATGAAGGGGTAGGTAAGGATGAGCTTTACCTTGTTGATGGTAGTAACGTTTATCATGTTGAAGCTAGTGTCATGGATACTAGTTTTTCAATTCAACTTGGAAGTGGTTTTTTCAATGGTAATGATGATTGTCATGATTATTGTGATGGGATTTAGAGTCATGTTGTGACTTTTGATGCCATTTTTAGTAAAAGGAAGACTGCTAATTGTAATTGTTTTATGATGATGAGTATTATGAGAAGGTCATTATTAATGTAAGTGAAGATATTGATAATGATACAATTTTCTAGAATTTGAAGATGCTTTCTTTTGATTATAGCAATGATGAATTTGTGAAGCATGTTAATTGATTTGATTATCTTGCCTGTAAAATGGATGAGCAACGTAAAGGAAATCTACATGGTGATGCTAATGATGAAAGGAAGTTAAGTGGTAGTATTCCAAGCACCGAGAAGAATATGAAGAATAGGAAAAATAAGTGAAGAAAGAATGTTAGATTAAGAAAGTATAGTCCTTTTTCTTTTTCTTTTTCTTTATTTGTTGTAGGTTTGGGTCATCATGGAAATGTAAGGGAATCATTCCAAGAAGATGCTTAGATGAAGGAAGCATGATGGGGCATGAGGACAAGCCCACATGAGCAAAGGAAGCCCAAAACAAAGATATCTAATAATACTCATTCTCATGTTTGTAATACATTAAATCATGATTGTTGTGATGTACTTGAGTCATTGGGGCATGGNGTTTGAAGGAAATTGGAGGTTCCAAACCTTAATACAAACATATTTGTGTTTAGCCCTAGCAGGTGAGATGTCTCATAAGAACATGAGATGTCTCATAAGAACATGAGATGTCTCAAATGAGACTTATCCACAATGCATGAAACATTTTGAGCCTAGATGAGACATCTTGGCCAAGAGCTAGGTTTTTGTAGAAGATGTCTAGGAAAGGGTAGATGTAGTAATAGAACATATTGGTTTTAGTTTTTAGTTTTTATGGTTTTTGGTTTTAGGAAAGGCTTGGAATTTTTATTTTTTATGGTTTTAGGATCAGAATATGTAGTTTAACAATCAAAATAGTAGTTGAACCACTAGATTTTAACTAAATAAAATTTTATGTGAACTTTTCTGTAAGCTAGTTCATAGGGGTTTTCAGTTTTGCTATCTTTTTCATGTCATTTTCCAAATTTTTAATGCAAAAAAGGATAAGGATTTTTTATTTTTTAAGTTCTTATTTTTAGTTTATCATATATTAGTTTAAAAATTTATGGAATCACTAAATTTTGATCTATGGTTAATTTTCTATGAATATTTTCATGGATTGGTGCACAGTGAGATATTTGGTTTTCATGGTTCTACCCATGTGAAAATGGATAGCATTGATACTTGGAAGAATTTTTCAGCCAAAATCCAAGGTCTCTAGGGATTAATAAAGGTGTTAGGGAGGGTTTGGCAATGGTTTTAGGAATTTTAACAATTTTCCATATTTTTTATTAGTGATTCACTACAACCATTTTCTAAAATTTCTAATTTTTTGCAAATTTTTATTAAATTTCATTATGGTCTTGGGTTATTATTAAACATTTTTTTCTAGGACTAGATCTTTAGTGTAGATAACAAAATTTTTATTGAATTTTTACATACTTAGTCCCTAGACTCAAAAAAAAGTTTTAGTTCTAAATTGTCATTTTTATTCATATGTAAACTTGTCATGTATCGTTGCAATTTTGGTTATTAAAACTGCAAACCTCTTTGGCTATATAGGTAGTGTTGGTGTGGTTCTTAAGTTATTATGATTATGTTCAAAGATTTCTAAGGTTATTTACATGCTTTATTTTAGTTTTCAACCATCACTTAAATTTTTCCAAAATTCTTAACTAGCCCCATAGAGTTTTTACTATAGCTAATTTGACTATTAACTAGGATTTCTAGTAAAAATTTAGCAAAATTCACTTCGGGATTTTGTGACTATTGTAGTAGCTACAAGTTATTTTTCATGGAATTAATATTTTAACATTAAAAAATTTGTTATTTTTATGAATATCTCACCATAAATTTAATACCAGTTGCTAGTAGGTCAGTTTTTATCAAGTAGTTATATGTAAATTGTTCATAATATTGGGTTAAGTGTCTAAAACTATGAATTGGGTAACTTGATTTAAGTGAAAATGTTGAAAATGGGATCAAATTATTATTATTTTTGTATTTTTTCATTTTTAGTTATGATTATTTATGATTGTTGTCGTCGTCATTGTATCATGTAGGGCTCTTCAAAAACCCATCTTGGTGGTCATTGAGCTCATATGGCTCCTCTACTACATCCATACACCTAGGTCCAACATCCCACCTATAGACATGGTCTTGGAACATGGTTCTTTATAGTTTTATCCTAGGATAAAGGAATTCTTTGCCTACCTCCTCCAAAATTTTAGTGTGATGGTGTTGTCATACTTGACTTTGGAGACGGTGTCGGTAATCATGGAGACCTTACTATCCCACTCTGCATGTATGATCATCAAGTTCATTGTCAATGATTCTAATTCCCGTGTTGAGGGTGAGAGACATGATACCAAGTATATTGGAGGAATTTGTAAGTTGTCTAAGATTTGAAACATGCTTAAGTT
>MNCI01033153.1:9365-44798 GCA_015680685.1 Gnetum montanum
AAATCCCTAACAAGTTCAAGAAAGATCCCCTTGAGTTAAAATTGTTGCCAACTGGTATGGAGTATACATTTCTCAAGAATGGAAAGTTCGTAATCATTAACGCTAAGCTTGCTCCTCAACAAAAAGAAAGACTGTTAAAANTTCCATTTTTGAGAAATGTATACTCCATACCAGTGGGCAATGGTTTTAACTCAAGGTGCTTTTTCTTGAACTCATCAAGGATTTCGAACTTCCCCCTATTAATATTTTCGATGTTAAGACTTAGAAGTTGGTGATGGACTTGCTCTAATATATATATGCTATCAATGTAGGTGCAAGTCAAGCTCTCAGTTGGTTCCATGCATATAGTTGAATCATTCTCTTGGTTAGCTGTCAGCCACTAGGTGCCTTCCTATCTTGTTGCTACTGCATATGGGCATCTTTGTATGTTAGTTATTGGTGCACATTGGTTGCATGTAGGAAGTGTTAAACATTGTACAAACTAGGACTTCTATACATAATTACACCCTGTGTCACTGTATGTGATGCATGTAACTTTCTTCTTCTTGATCTTTCCAAATGTATTTTCCTTTGATATTTCTAGGGAAAGATCACATATTCCTAGGCACGCATCAATTTTTCTTAGCCATGCTCTTCCCATTATGATTGGGAAGTCTCCCTTACAGTTGTTGACTTGAATCACTAGGAAATCAGCTAGATATGACCATCCACAAACAGTGGTGAGAATGTCCTCCACTAGTCCTAATGGGATAGTGATGGACTAGTTGGCCAAATCTAAATGTATGTTACTCTTTTTTAATGGAGGCATGTTCTAGGCTTTGTACATTTGTTACAAGATTAAGTTAACACCAGAACCTAAATCCAAAAAAGCCTTGCAAGGTTCATTCCCAATGATTTTCAAATATATAAGAGGACTTCCAAGATCAAAAAATTTCCTAGGAAGATAGCCAGCTTTAATCCAATCGGTAATTGCATGAGTCAATATGACCATGTGCATTAAGTGTGGTCTTTGGTTCAAAGGAACCTTCGAAGACTTGAATAGTGGTGAGGTGTTTGGAGAATTTTTTTCTTGTGGTTACAAGGAATTAGTTGAACTATTGGTTCTAAAGAACAGTAGGTTGATGGTTGACATCCCTTGTAGCATTATGTTGCTGTGGCTAGGCAGGGAGCTCACCTTGCATAGCTAGAGCAGATGGTAATGGGGCTAAGGGTGGAAGAGGTGTAGTCAGATGAGAAGGATAGTACATTTGTGAAACCTCTACTCTAGGAGAATCTATAGTAATCATGGGTTTGGTGGTGAGACTGAGGCGTAACATGCCTAGTGGAGTCACATGGCGAGATTGGCTACTACACGTAGTATCCATACAGGTCACATTAGTAGTAAGGGTACTATTGATGTGGTGATGGCATTCCCCATAATTTTGGGTGTTTCCATTGTTGATACTATTTATGTGATTATGGTGGAGTCCCACTTGGATAATACGTCAAGGGTTGGTGGAACTGTCTTGGGCTACCTTGAGGATAAGTTAACCTTCGGGGTGTTTGCCATCTATTTAATCATGGGTTTAGTGTGTACACCCCAGACTCCTGCAGATGTGATCTCTCAGGATGGTCATATTGACATATCTCACATTCACCATCATTGTCCGTATTCGGATCCACAACCTCTTTAATGATGGAAGCTTTTCCCTTACCTTTGTTACGTGCATATTCTGTTTTTTTCTTTTTTTCTCCTTTCTTAGTCACTACCTGGTTCCCTAAACTCTTCTACTATTTTGAGAATGGTTTGAAATCTATTATCTAGGGAGTCCCACATTTGGTCCACCTTTGCCAATACTTCTGATGCAAGTATTTGAATGGGCAATTCTTTCCTATTCACGATCTCTTCAAGTGGTGACTCTTCTTCATCCTTACAAAATCTAACTCCCTTCTTTTAGAGGGAAGGATCTCTGTTGTATTCCTTTGCACTCTCTCTTTTCCTTAACTCTCCTTCCTCCTTGGCAACTTGCTCCAATAATATTTGTACTTGATAGGTTCTAAGCTCGGATAATCTTCCTTGGGCATAAGTCCCAAGGGTTCTTCGTGTTTTGTGCCTAAGTCCATCTATGAGATGGCATAGTTGTTCCCTTTGTGAGTAACCATGGCCAGGGAAACATTCTAATAATGCATAATATCGACCCATAGTGGCATCCAAGGGTTCATGTCCTCCTTGTTTCCATCCTTTAATTTTCTTTTGCAGGTTGGACACTTGGGAGTACATTTGATACTTATCATTGAGTAGTTCTAACATGGTACTCCATTGGTGAATGGACTCCAATTCTAAGGATTGGTACCAACGTTCTACTTGCTTGATTAGTGTTCGTGGAAACAACCTGAGTTTTTACCACTGGTTTTCTATGTTTTGCAAGGCACATGCATCATGAAATGCTTGCAAATGATTTTGAGGATCAGCATTGTATCCCCCTTAAAATTGTGGGATATTATTCATGTCCAATATTTTGATCCTATTATCTTTTTGGTGCCTTGTTGGAATTCTAACAGCCTTAGTTATATCTAGCATACTTCGGGTAGCAAGTAGGGGTTCATTGTGATTGTATTCTCTATGGTGTCTATGATGCCTATATTGTTCCCTACTCTCCCTCCTTTCACGGTGTGTTTCTCTAGAATTCCCTTATTCCCTTTTTTAACTATTTTATCTATTATTCCTATTTTTCCTATCATTATCCTCAGGGTCTTTTCCTCTGTGACTACATTTTGATCCTGAAGGAGAGGGTGAAGGAGATGATGGAGGTGAAGAGGGAGGGGGACTATCATCATGATGGTGCTTGCTACCTTCTCTTTGGTGATTGCAAACCTGATCGCAATTACGATCAAAATTTCCATCTTTGTCATGTGTTCATGTTTCTTTTTCAAATCCTTTGTATCCATCAGTACTAGAATCCAAGTTATGGATAGTTAAGTGAAGATTTTAATACACAACCTCTTGACCGAAGTCAATGGGAGGAACATCATTTTGTGGAAGATCTCCTGAGGTAGGTCCACAACCCTCATTTTCACCTATGATATATGGGACATCCTATGACCACTTCCCCTTCATAGATTTATGATGTCTCTCCTATTGGAAGTCCCTTTGACGTTGTGCCTTTGTGGGTCGATACTCTCTTGAGTCATGTTCATGCACAACGTACTCTGCCTATAAGTGTTGCATACTAATTCTTGAGAGAGCACAAAGAAGCATGCTTGGGATTGAACGATTGGTAGGTAACACTATGTTACCTTCTAAATCATGTCAATGTAGTTGTTCATCCTAGTGGACGATAAAGGTAAAGGTTGGTATATACACATCGGGATGAACGTATACCACACGAAACTGTTGGGGAACTAGTGGGTCATCATGTGTACTATGCCTCTCATTGTTCATTGTGTCAAACCTAGGTGGTGAAACACTCTTGTAAGAAGAAGGAGACATGATTAATTCTTTAGTGTGTGATACTATTCTCTTCTCTTTTCTAATAATTTTAAAATAACCAACCCAAAGGGTTTGTTCCAACGATGGAAAGATTCCTACGTTCTAATTAGCGCACAAACAACAAAGTCCTCAGCAATGACACCAATGATGAGCAGCGAGGTACCCCTATGCCCAACCATACAACTACAAGCATTCATACACGATCCGGTCGAATTCCAAGGACTAAGTGCTTATGTGCCTTCACAGAACAAGGATGGGTTAGCGATCGTTGTCTTCCCAAGCTTACTCATATAGCACGATTGTATGGTTAAGTAAACTTGAGGCATATGATTTTTCTACTTTCTATGTTTTATGTCCTGGTGCTAAAAAGGGATAAATGAAATAATTTAATAACTAAATTAATTTAACTAAACAACTAGGCTCTAACTAGTCCTAACACCAGCATTCGTTCGCACTTGCCATACACATCCTAAACTAGTGTAACACTGTTGGGATTACCAAGCACTAATTGTTATTGGGTTACCAAGTGTTCCATGTATGCTTGAAGTGATCATACTAAGTGTGCTTACTTGTGAAAATTAACGAATTAATAAAAGCAACATTAATTAACTAATGATAGCATTAAAGAAATGTAAATAGCATTAAGGGTGAGAGATAAGCTATTCTGAATGTTGCAAGGTTTATCACAAAGTTCATTTTTATTTCTAGACACAAGGTGTGCTCATGTACACAATGCTTGAATAAAGATCCATTTGCTTTATGACTCCTATTGCGGGCACTTAGAAATAATTCTAACTTTGAGAGGGAGAAACTGCAAGAGTTTGGGTAAGGGACTAAGAACTAACTACTAAAACAAGTGTGCCTACCTCTTATTTATAAGCAATGAGATAGGTCCTAATATCAGATGTTTGATATCACATGGCAAGATCCAATATCGAGGCCCTGAGATCGTGTACTCGATATCACAGCTCATCAGTAGCCGACCTAATTTTTTGGGATAAGGATAAGATGATGATGATTGTAAGATATTATTATGTTCTAACAACATACTTATTGTACTTTCACTTATCATTTACCTTCTTGCTATATTAGAAAATATTAGTACTATTAACATTTTATTATTTGGGCTTTTTATTCTAAGATATTGTTGTTATTAAGCACTATCATTTCATTAGACATATCCTACAATTGGTTACTATTTTATGTTAGTTAAAAAACTAGTTCTACTAATCATGCTTGCTGGTTTTAATATGTTGTAAATTTCTATCAGTAAGAATTAATTTTGCATATATTATTCATAATGGAGATGGCTTAGCTTTACTTTTATCAAAAAAATCATTTAGCTTTATCATTGCAAAGTAGCCTTATGATGAAACACTCTTATAGTGAGTCACATCTACCTTACTGTATGGGTAGGGATTATGTTTCCAACCTTGAGTTTTCTTATCTTAAAAAAATATTTTGAAAGAAGTAGTAATGATGATAACCACCCTTTAATTTCACAACTTAAGCTTACTCAATAGTACAAAATACTTAAACAAAGCTCAATTAAACAAGGAAAAGAAAGAGAGCTTTAATTTTACTCAATGAAATGGAGTACAATGCATAATTGAAAGCATAACACTTTTCAAGTATTAACAATCAACTAATCAAACCCACACTCCACTTTCAAAATAAGGAAGATGATTAAGAGGATGACCACTTAACTACAACTCTCACAATACTCAATAAGATCTACAATCAACTCACACCTAGTTTTCAAGCTTGTCATAATAACATGGCATACACACTTAAGCTAACTCACATGGGTAAAATAGCATAATTTTTCTTCTCTATTTTGGCACTAACTATAGTCAACTACAACTTGTATTATAGCTACTATGATTCCCTATGACTTACATGAGCTTGAAACTCACTTCCCAATATTAGAAACTTCATTTACTTGAGTTTACAATAGATTTCAACTAACTATGACTCCCAATAGGCTGTAATTTTAGATTACAGTCAATTATGACCTGTAGTAACTTATAATAGCATGCTCAAAATCTCAAAACACATACAATTGACTTAAAAATATAAAAGAGGCCAAAATAACTCCTAACACTTATAGAACACATTGAGGATACAAAATACATGCTAACACATTCCTCACGCTTAAAAAAGATACTTGTGTTGGTTAGGTAATACACTTGAGATGGCATCAAGCCCCCACATATAAAAATAATTTTCATAAATCTATATGCCATTTTGAGCTTCTTCATCACTCTAATAAATTAATTACTTATGCATTTTCTTATCTCTTTTTCTTCTTACCTTTCTTACTTGCAACATAATTGGCTTTCTCAATGCCTTCAATGGAGTTTGACCTTTGATCACACCCTTGAGAACTTTAATACTATCCTCCAAGTCTAATGCAAAAATATTTTCATGATATGGACTCAAATTTGAAACATTAAAAAGACAAGAAATAGGAAAATAATTAGGCATATAAATATCATAGGCATTAATACTAATCTTTAATGAACTAATTTTCCTTGACTTGAGCTTATAGAAATGCATATTCCTTTGCCTTTCTTTGCTTGAATGAATTCACATAAAGTCTCCAACTTGCAATTCACTTTTTATTTTACCTTCATTAGCTTTGGATGGCACAACTTTGGTCTTCATTTCCAATTGAACCTCAACTTTTTTATGTAATTACTTCATTTGCTAAAAAAATATATTCAAAGAGGCATAATTATTAAATTTCCTCAATTCATCAATCATATTAGCTAAGAAACCATAGTTTGCAATTAGTAAACTCTTACTAAAACTAGTATGTCATGCACTATTGTAGAAGACTTGGCATGAGCCAATATATTATGCCATCTTTGAGGTTAATCCTCACATAAACATCTTAAAATCTTTAACAATGATACATTGAAAATCTCAGTTTGTTCATTAGTTTGAGGACGATAGGCTAAAGAGAAGGATAATTTTTCTTATAATTATTTAAAAAGTAATCTTCAAAAATGACTTGTGAATTTGATATTTCTATCACAAAAAATAATCAATGGAATACCATAAAGCTTAACAACATGTTGACAAAATAAATGAACATGGAACGGATCACTACTCCTCCAACATGGAATAAAGTGAACCACCTTTGTAAATCTATCCATTATCATAAGAATAGATTTGTGACCAAATTTTGTTCTTGTAATACAATAAATAAAGTGTAAGGAAACACTTTTCCAAGAAACATTAGGAATTGGAAATGATATATATTCCCCATCAACACCTATTCTAGTATGACATCCCATTCTTGAATGTCATGGAAAATATCAAATATAGACAAAATTTAACATTATGCGTAATGAATGTGATAGGGAAAATGCAAAAAAAAAAAAAGGAAAAGAAAACATTATTAATGTGAAAATAATGTATTTTAGTTCATGCTCTAAGGGTTTCTTAGGATTATCTTCTCTTGATAGCTATCCCTTAGAGACAATCTAGCATTGTCGTCAGAATTGGGCCTATACCTAACAAGAAGGAATGAGAAGTCACCTTCCTATCTTGATTCACCTAACACCCATTTCTTGCCTTTACAGGCTCCACAAATCTATGCTAGCATAACCTCAAATCCTTAATTATAAATATCTTAAGTCAAATCCCCAAAGTTTAGCTTAAGAGACATGCTTCTTATTATAATGTGTTCTTTGATTAAGCATCTTATTATAATAATTACATAATTTGTTACAAAGTGACACAATTTTAGTTATGAAACAACTTCATTTGAAAATGGGAATATGACAAACTATCCTCCTTACCTTTTGTTCATCCTTAAACAAGTCCACATTAGTGATCTTTCTCCATGGTCTAATGCTTTAATTTCTCCTTTTTGAATAGCGTTAAATAGTTTAAAGTTATTTTGTGTATTCTAAAAATAAAATATATGTGAGAAAAATATATGGAGAATTAAATTGATTACTTCTAGAACTTACCTCAATCTTTAGGTAGTGACAAGAGGTGAATTAAAGGTCTACCAATCACCAATCACTAGTCCTAACTAGAGTACACCATGTACATCTTATGTCTCTCATTACCCAAGTGAAGGTAGGATAAATCCTTATTTCTAACTTGTATAAGCCTAAATATTTTACTTGCCTAATTAAAAAATATTAAATAAATAAATAAATATGAATAAGAAAATAAGAAATAAAAGTAAGTTAATAAAACCTTGTGATTTTCATTACCCTCTAGGATCAAGGGATGTGGTCACAGTTCTATTATAAGGGCTATATGATCAAATAGCCTCATTCTAAACGATAGGACTTGATCTTGCTTCTCAAATTCTTCCTTAGAGAACAACTTCAATAACTTAGTAAATTGGAAGAATTAGGTATCATACCAAATGTAGTTTAAGGTCTTGACAAAGAAGGATGTCAATTTTCCTTCAATAATCTGGTAACATCATTAGTAAACTATGGTTCTTAATGAATAGTATTTAATAGTATCATCTATTTACAAATTCTAGGATTTAACTTATTTATGAAATCTTTGAAGTGAATTATGCACTAACCAATTGGATGGTATGGTGGGATGGGAACATATTTTTTAAAGTGGGTTCCTCTTCTAAAGGCTCTTTTACACATTTATATTTTAATAATCGATAACCACCACTTTCAGATTTTGCATTAAAGTCTCCATAGAGGATGAATAGTACTAGGTAAGACTCATATAGTTAGGAATAGCTCATACTTTAAAATTTTCTCAATTTTATTAATCAAGTGAGATACTTGATGAAGACTAACATCTAGGCTTGTAATTTTGCTAGGTATGTGATTATCGACATTCATGTCAATCCAAGGCCTAAGGTGGATATAGAGGATGTTATCTTTCATTAGCTAGGGACCTTGTAAGCATATTATATGTTGCGACTTTTAAACTTGGATTTTCTCTTGAAATGTTCCTTATCACACATATTATATGTCTTGTTGGAACAAGGCTATGCTTCTCCATGATGGTCAATCTCTATGTAATGGTTGGTTGCTTGTTGGATTAATGTAAGTCTTCCTTGGATTTTCAATTTACCAATTAATTCTTTAATAACTTGATTATGTGGGTTGGTAATAGTTTGGTTTTGTTCCCTAGCTCCTTAATGACCTTTCTACACTCTCTTAGGATACCAACTCCAATAGTGTAACTAATGATTGGATAGGAGTTATTGGCCTACAAATCACTATGAGTACTACTTAATGACATAATTATAAAGCCTAAGATGGCCAAAAGAAGTTAGGTTAGGTGTTCTATGTTATAGCCTATTAAGGCTTGATTTAAGTTATTCCCTAATTATTGGATTTCTAAATGACCAATCTGATCTCACCATTGGATTCAAAAGGCCTAAGAATGTTAAAAATATCTATTTATATGTTAAAAATAGCCATTAGATACCCGAGTTGTATTGAATTTAACTCCCAAGCTTATTAAGACCAAATTTAAGAAAGAGGGTTCAAATTAATTTTTGAGATTCTACATGGAAAATCTAACTTTGTCGTTATGTTTGAGTAATCAAAATTTATTAGATATGGCAATTTGTTTGTCAAAAAATTCTTCTAGAATTAAAAATTACAAGCTTTTATAGTTCAAAAATTAGGGTACAAATTTCAAGACTCTCCAAGAGGTCACCCATCCCAATACTACTCCAAGACCAATGTGCTTAACTTTCTAGGTTTCTCTTTCATGGTTATGATTAACCCATTTGTCCTAATTGGTCAAATTTAACTAAGACCTAATATTTAAATTTGAATTTTGATGCTAAAAATCAAATTTTATGCATGTGTCCTATAGAGACCTATGATGTTTATGACACCTAGTTTGGTATAGACTTGGGGTGCTCACAATATCCATGAGCTTTAGGTTGGCATGAACCTAGGGTGCTTGTGATGTTCATAGACATCATAGTTTCATACCACCATGATTTTCAATGAAAAATGTAGAGTGATCATTGAAGATAGCTATGAGCATCTATGGTGGGTAGCAAGAAATATGGGGCAGTGGTAGGTGACTAAGTGATGAAGTATTGAGTAGAATAAAATATGATAAGATTGATGCATTAAAATTCATCCTTGATTTGAAAAAAATTGAATTCTTAGAGACCAAAAATTGATCACAACTTCACCACTAGTCGTGATGAGGAGTTTTGATGATACTGTGAAGCATGACATTATAGCATGATTCATGATGATGGACCACAAGCTAATCATGAGTTATGGTAATTGTAGAAACAAAGAATTAAGTTATTTTATGATTCCACAATGATGCCACAAGTCATGGTGATTAGCCATAAGTGCACCACAAGTCTTGATGAATTTATATTATTGCAAATGTTATACCACGAGGCAACTGCTAGATGTAGTTGTGATTTTGAATCAAACATGAGGTGATCATGAGTCATGGTGTTTGACCATGATTGAACCATGAGTCATGATCTATAAAAAATCTAGAAATTGGAATACCACAAATGATGACCTAAAGAAAATTGATTTCTAAAATGCCATGGGTTGTATGAGCTCATGGCATAAAAACCTATAATACCTCAAGTTGACCATGAGTCCTAGTGAAACTATTTTATAATAACTCGAGTTTTATAAGTCAAAAATTAACAAACTTGATATTCTTGGATTTGCCTCAAGGAGTTCTTTGACTTAGGACCTTAATGATTGCAATACATAGTTGTAGATTATAGCAAATTTGAAAAAATTAGAATAATCTTTTCACCCTATGTTGTCAACCTTAAAGGAACATACATGAAGATGATGTTGAATGCTTGACTTGATGGGATGGTAATTTGGATCAAGTTCCTATGAATTTTTTTGAGGATAGGATTAGATGGAATAAAGAAATAATAGGAAAAAGATAAACTAAAACTTAGGAAGATGAATATTCAATTTTGTGAATAAACTAAAACATAGCAAGCTTTTATTCCTACAAAATTAATTAATTACATCAGTGTATGACCCTCAAATATATATAAAAACATTGAGGCCACACTTGGAGACATTGGAAAGATAATTCCTAATTATAAAAGTAAAAAAATAATTAAAAAAACATGATGAATTAGGGAAAAAACAATTACATCCATCCATTAATTCATTTCAATAGAATAAAAATAGTTTGTCTTTTGGCTTAAGATAATGCTAAATCCAATATTTCTTTTTCTTATTTTTTCATTAGCTTCTTGAAAGATGTTAGAATGACACACTATCTCTAATAGCTAGCATGACTAGAGGTACAATGGGAAATGAAACGAAATAATAGAAAGGTATTTCAAAGTTGATTTTTATTTTAGCCCTTAGTAGTACAACATTACTATCATGTGGCATTGACCATGGGAAAGTAAAGGGTTTGTGTGGTTTTGGCCACATGACAACCCAAAGTATCACATGCACAATCCTTTTTTGCAAGGTTATAGGGCCCATCTAGGACAACACAATCCCTTGCTAACTTGCATAACCCCTTTACGAGCTACCTCACTATGATATATTTATTTATTATTTTTCACCTTGCAGGCCAATGTGAGGATTTACATGTGCATTTATCATGGTAATGGTAGTCAGTGGTGTGACAGAGTGGTGGGTAAGCATGTGAATGAAATGATGCAAGGGTTTTTGTATGCAAAATTTTATGCTAAGTATGTTGTAGCAAGTGTTATACCAACTTTTTTGCTTCAATGAGAATTGACACTAAGTGTGATTTTGATATTGTTCCATGAGGATTTGGATACTAAACTCCTCAAATACACCATTGTAAGAGGTATTCCCAACTCCCAAAGTTCCTTAGGGACCATTGGTATTCATAAGCTAGCTTACAAACTCAATTTTTGATAACCTCAGAAAAACTCTAAAATTAAAAATTTTTAAAGTGTTACAAGGGATGTAGATTTTGAATTAAGCTTTCTTTGCTACTGTAGAATAAAATGCCTCAAAAATATCCTCGCAAGATATATTTCTAGACTTCAAAGACCTCTAGGAATCATTTGGGGTCATATCCTAGCTTCTCAACTTTAATTTCAGTAACTTAGGAAATATTTCAAAAAACGTTCAGCAACTGACACTAACATTAGCATCTACACTAAGATGACCATCTTTAGGACTCTCAAACCTTATAAAAACTACATTTCAACATGCACAATGGGATCTTAGGACTAGGACAACTCATTAGTGGCAATGTTGGTACTCGAAGCTTTTGAAATTGGTACTTTTTTGCAAGGTTTGTAAGACTTAGAAAACCAAAATTTTTGTGAATTCTAGAATACTGGTGATGAGTGGTGAGGTACCCCTACACTCAACCATACGAATACAAGCGTAACACGTGCAATCCGGTCGAACTCCTCAGACTAAGTGCCTACACACCTCATGGAACAATTAGGGTTAATCATTCATTGTCTTCCCAGACTTACTCGTATTTGTCACGGTGTATGGTTAAGTAAGTTTGAGGTATATGATTTTTATAACTTTTCGGTTTTATCTCCTATACTAATAAGGTAAAGGGTTGAAGAGACTAATTGACTAACTCTAACTAACTAACTAAGTATGAATTAACCTAGCATCAGCATCTGTTCCCACTTATCGTTCACACCCTGAACTGATGCAACCTTGGTTACCAAATGCTAATCATTGCTGGGATCACCATGCGTAACGCACGTGCTCAAAGTGGTCGTGCTGAGGCACTTAACTAGGAGAGAAAGGTTGAGAAAGATTTAATAACTAATAAAGCAATTAAAGAATAAACAATAAATAACATTAAATAAAATCCTAATTAGCCTATTCCATACACTGCAAGGTTTATCTAAGAAGTTCGTCTTTATTGCAGTACACAAACTTGTGTTCAGGTACAATGTCTGCTCGAATAAAGATCCGTTCACTTTGGAGTTCCTACTGCGGGTACATGGAAAATATTCTATCTCTAGAGAGATCAAACTGCCAGAGTTTCACTATGGTCTAAGCCTAGGATGAGAAACAAGGGAAAGCTGCCTCTTATTTATAGACATGACAACACACCGCGATATCGTGGCCCATGTGATATCGCATCCCATCAACTGGCAAGGTCAAAACATTCCTCGACACTTCCAAACCACCTCATATACCAAGTTCATAGTATTTCATAAGCTTACAAGCCTCTTAGTGCTTAGAAAATCATCATTTTAACTCATTTTGAGATTAGTTTTGACTTTTCTAAAGTTAGAATTTTCAACCTAGAAAAGTGTTGAAAATTTTATAACTCTAGATGTGATGTTGACATTGATGCTAGTGTCACATCCCCATTTTCAAATGATGCTTTTGCATAACAAAGATGATGTCTCTTCATAATAAGTGTTATGATTATTGTAACAAGACTCGAATAGGGTAGTTGTAATTGAGACCCATTAGGGTGCAATGGACATGTCTCTTGAGGAAACCTTTGGAGGTTTGACATAGGACATTTATAGTGGTCATGGTTCAAATGGAGTGGCTGAACTAGTACAAGCAAGTCATAGGAGCAGGATGAAGTGAGGACAAGAAGTGGACTAGCCATCCCTTCTAGACAAGCTATAGGCCTAACAGGGGTGGTAATGCTAGATTGGCTCTAAAGGGACAGATGTCAAAGGAAGAAAACCCCAAGGAAAATTCTTAGAGCATGATCCAAAGACTTCATTCCTTATTAATAAGGAATTCTTTTCTTTTTCTTTTTACACTTTTCCTATTATTTTCCTTATGCATAATGATGAATGTTACATATATTTGACATTTGGTATATTATCTTCTTATGCATAATGTCTAATATAATGTGTATTTTATGTTTGCCATGACATATAAGAATAGGATGTCACAATTGGTATCAAAGAAAACCACAACCCAAGGGCCATTTAGAACCATAGGCTGACTACAACATGAACTTGATGATGAACCATGGAGCCATGACATAGGAAAAATTCTTGATCATTACTTGATGTACCATATGTCTAAGATGTAAGCCACAAGATACTGTTCCATCAATTTCATGAATAATGAATCAGATATCTACAAAAGACATAGATCCTAACAACCAACAAAATTCTTTCATGGATATCATTAACTAGTAAAGATTTGATTATGCCTCATTAAGATTCATCAATCATGAGAGATGTTGGTAAGACAAGGATACACCAATCCAAGTAACTCTTACACATCTAAATACTATAAATATTAATTGATTAAGGTCAATTTTAAATCTCTCCCAAAACATTTGTAACCATGACTTGAAATTGATCTTATGAAACTCATTATCCTAAGTGACTGAGCATCATTTATAACTCATCATGTCTTTCATATATCAACTTAGTAATGTCGATTTGATAGAATAAGCTAGTTTGAATCTTTTAAACATTTTGAAAATTCAACTTCATTTTTGAACCCCTAATACTATGTCCAATGTATAGTACTTGTCAACACGATTCCAATGATATCAATTTTTTTGAAATCCAACTTACAATTTTTGAGATACAACATTTCTCAAAAACATGTAATTTAAAATTTTTAAAAAGTATATTTTCTTAAAATTTTAAATTTATTTTTTAAATTTTTATTTATATATTTAATAAAAAAAGGGGGGAAGTGAGAGGTCATGGGTTCAACCTTGAGCCCTAATAATTTTTATATTTAAAAAAAAAAAAGAAAACCCTTTGGGTGGGCCACAACCGATCCTACTACTGATTGTAGCAGGGCCTATAGGCTCGACCTGCAATGTCACGGTCAATCGATGATCAATAGTAGCTAGGCTTACTTTGCCCTTGCATGGCAGGGTCACAAGGCCTAGCCATGCAGCTTCATAGCCAACTCCAAGGGTTGGCATCAAGGGTAGCCATGATGTGTCCAACCATCCAACAGTCCAAAACCCTTTATTATAGCTGCTACTTCGTAGCCATCTATACCATCTGCCACTACATGTGCCCTTCCACATCATCATCTACTACTCCACATTGGCCTCTCATGTGTTCCTTCATGTCCATCCTACATTGCACCTTTAGTAGTCTTCTGACATTTTGCTAACATTAACGATGCCATGGATCACTACCACTTCTAGCACTTCATAGACATCATTGACACTGTCGATCATAGGCACCCCTAGCACTTTGTAGACACCCTTGGCATTGTTAATCACAAGCACTTCTGGCACTCTATGGGCACCAATGGTATTACTGATTATAAGAAGCTTTAGCACTTTTTGGGCATTGGTGGTGCTACCAATCATAAGCACCCTCGATGCCATTCAATGTCACCATGGAAATCACACACAATGCTGCCTTCTTGCATGGGCTGCACATGCCTCGCTTGGGTTGCATTAGCCCGGTGCTGGCCATGTGAACCCTATTTTGGGCTACATAGGCCTTGGAAAGAATCATGTATGTCCTAAGGAAGGCTGCAAAATCCCTAGAATAGGTCATGAAAGCCTTGGAAAGGACCACACAACTTGGATTAGCTGCCTAGTGCAGCCACTGTTGACATGCACTATTGCTACTGTGTTACTTCGTGTGCAACCCTACTGTGCCTATCGCTACCTTCGTATGCATCCCTACCTTTCCTATCGCTGCTTTCATGGACATTTCCTAGCTTGTCATCATCCCTATCTAATAGCTACCTTTGCCTCTAGTGATGGAAGTATTTTTTCATCAATCAACTAGAAATTTGAAAGCTTTCAACAATTGACAAAAATTTTGAAATTTCTGTCAACTGATAGGAAATTCAAAATTCCCATCATCAACATCTTTATTTAAGTGAAAAATGTGTGAAAAAAATTTTCAAGATGAAATTAGGTGCCTTGGTAATAACAAAAATAAAAATTTCATAATTAAGTGCATTCAACCTAGTGTAGAACTAGGATGGGTGACCTTTCAATAAGTCTCGTTTTTTGTGCCAAAGGTCCTCAACCTCAGAAGCCATAACTTTTGATTCCAAGAGCCATTTTCAGCAAAAAAAGAGTCCTATCCTATAGATCTTAACCTTCTAGATACAAAGGAAAGTCAAATCTACCCCTTGTAACTCTAAAAATTAGTTTTCACCCTTTGCCTGATATAATGTCTTAAAATCGTCAAAAGTTTAATTTTAGCATAATTTGAGCATACAATGTCCATTTTCAACATATGAATAGTCATTTCCAACATTTTTCACCCTTTTGAACTCAATGATGAGGTCAAATTTATCATATGGGTACTTGATAATTTAATGAAATCATGAAACTATGCCTTAAAAATCGACAACATAAGGATAACTAATCATGCCTTGTTGGGAAAATAACCTTTGCAAATAGCCTTGAGATCTTTATGGCATGTCATTAGTTACACTGTTGGAGTCAGTGTCTTTAAGGGGGCTAGAAAGGCCATTAAGAATTAAGATGATGTAATTATATATTACTAAAATTAGATGATGTAGTTATATATTGCTAAAATTAGATAACGTAGTTATATATTGCTAAAATTGGATAATGTAGTAAATCAAGTAATCAATTCATGTATCAATATCAGTTTAATTGATGATTAGTTGGAGAATCAGTTGATAAACAAAAATGGTCAAGAAGATGTATATTAATCTATCCTGCAATCAAAACATATGACATTACAACATGCAGAGTCAATCTTATTTCCAAAAGGTGTATGATACCCATGAAGAGAAATGATCTATAAGAGAATCCAAGAATGAGAATGAAAGTTGCAACATACCACATGCTTGCAAGATCCTTATTGAGCAAAAAACAACATCCTCTATGTCCACCATGGGCTTTGGATTGGCACAAATATCAATATCCACACATTTTAGAAGAGTTACAAGATTTGGATGCTGATGTTTTATGCCTACTAGAAGTCTTTCCATGGGATTTTCTATACCAATTCCAATCAGATTTGAAACAAATGTAATATAGAGATATTTATAAGCAAAAAGGTCTTTGCAAAAGTTCTTCTTTTGATCCATATAGATTAGCATATTGCAAAAATCACAACATGGATGGTTGTGCTATCTTTTATAAAAAAAAGCCAAGTTTGAATTGTCATAAAGATTTGAATGGAGTTTAGAAAATATGATTTTTTAAATTCCAAAAATTCAAACCATGGAAAAGAAAGAATAGTTAAGATTTTGAAAAAATTACATAGTTTTGGCAATGATTCTAAAATTCCATTCATTAGGAAGATGTGTATGCATAGTCAACACACATTTAATTGCCAAACCAACATGTTTAGATGTTAGACTATGTCAAGGAGCATACTTGATTAAGAAAATAGAAGAAATTTTGAAGAATAAGTTGTTCCTAAGTTATACTAATCCAATTTCAATTGTTCTTTGTGGATACTTCACTACAAAAGTTGGAAATGGTGTCTATCAATTCTTAAAATATGGATGTGTAAAGGAATCCTTGGAAGAAAAACTTGATTTGAAGAAGATGTTTCCATCAATTCAACATACAATTCCATTGGCAAGTGATTATTCTACTTATTTTAGATCTTCAAGAGATACATTAGATTCTAGAATTCAAGGACAAATGATGTTGATGAATAGTGCTCAACAAGAACCATAGTTTACCAATTACTTTATTATGACTAATGAGGATGGATTAACAACATTGTTCATTAAGACCTTGGATTATATTTGGTACAATTTTTGATTCTTTAAAGTTACCAAGTTACTAGAGTTAATTTGTAAAGAAGAAGTTGAGAAGAGTCAAGATCAAGCCTTGCCATCATGTACAAAACCATCCGATCATATACCACTTATGGCAAAATTACAATTACTCCCATCAATTCATAAGGTTGATCAAGATCAAGAAGTATCTCACTCTTACTTTTATTGATAAATATTATTATTTTTATTGTTTAATTTATATTTTAATTAGATAAGTAAAATATCTAAGGTAATGGAAAGTTGGGAATAAAGAATTTACCCTATCTTCACTTAGGTAACTAGATTCAAGTTGCACTTTGTGTAACTTGGGTTAGGACTGGTGATTGGTGGTTGGTAGATCTTTAATTCACCTCTTATTATTATCTTAGGAAATGAGGTAAGTATTAAAAAAGTAATATTTAATTTTTCATATATTTTTCTCAAATATATATTGTCTGTAGAAAAGGCAAGAAACAACCTCGAGTTCAAAGGATAAATCAAATTATTGTAACATAGGATCATAATAGAAGCACTGGAGTTAGAAGAAGATCATGAATGTGGACTCATTCAAGGATGAACAAAACCTAAGGGGGGTAGATTATCACATCCCCATTTCTAAATAATGTTGTTACATAACGAAGATGATGTCTCTTCATAACAAGTGTTATAATTATTGTAAGAAGACCCAAAAAGTGCAGTTGTAATTAAGACCCAAAAGGGTGTATTGTAATAATGGACATGTCTCTTGGGGTAATCTTTGGGGATTTGACCTAAGGCATTTATACTTGGGCTTATAGGTCGTGCCAAGGATGGAGTGGCGGAGCCAGTATAGGCAAGTCACAGAAGCTGAGTGAAGTGGGATAGGAAGTGGACTAGCCATCTCTTCTAGCTGGGTTATAGGCCTAACTGTGATGGTAGTGCTAGATTGCCTCTAAGGGGATAGATGTTGAAGTAAGAAAACCACAAGGAACACTCTTAGAATATGATCTAGAGACTCCATTCCTTATCAATAAAGCATTCTTTTCTTTCTCTTTCTAGACTTTTCCTATTATTTCCTTTATGCATAATGACAAATGTTACATATATTTCACATTTGATATATTTTCTTCTTACACATAATGTCTAATATAACATAAATTTTATGTTTTCCATGACATCTGAGAACAAGATGTCATAGCTAGCATTAATGTCAACATCACTACTAATAAGACCTCCATCAATAACATCAAACTACATTGATGAGTTCTTGGAATCTCTCACCTTTACCTTAGTAGCCATTAATGTTAATCCAATGCTCAAATGGGTTCCTCAAGAACTTAAAAATCAAACTTAGTTAAAGTAGTTTAAAATTTCTCTAAGTATGAGCATTACCATTCGCAAAACTTACAAAATGATAACATTAACCTCCATGATTAGCATTTGGAATCATTCCCAAAATTCTCGCTTTCCTTAGCATCATTATGACTCATTTTGATGGCAACTTAGACATCTCAAGATATTTTGAAAAAGATTCAATAAAGTGGATTAAAATTTTTCTGAGTGTTTAGCTAATGTTGATGTTGACATTAGCATCAACACTTTTAGCATTGCCGATATCTGAACACCATGACCAAGCTTAGTGTTTAAAACCTTCTCCTTACCTTTTGGCTTCCTTAGAATCATCTTGAAATCATTCTACATTAGTTAAAAGGTCAAAAAAAAAACCCTTGGAAGTTCATCACCAATACTTTGGTAAATTCATCAAAATTTGACTAAGTGTTGGTAATGCTGACACTAATGTTAGCATCAGCATCAACATCACCTTGAAAGGTTTTCATGCTCTTTAAAGCCAAATATCAAAGTTATTATTTTTTAACTTAGTATTAACTTCAAATAAGTTACACTTAGGTCTAAATTCAAATTAAGCAACCTTAAGTTAAAATTGATAACTGAGCTTAAAACATTATTTTCAAGTTGATTTCTTGAGATTTGAGAACACTTATTCAATTTTGAGAGATCAAGAGCATGAGTGCATACCACCATCATAATACTCACATGTTCTACAACCTCATTTCTATACCTTCAATTTCACTTCTAGAGGTAGAATTTTTAGGCTTTTGTAGCACATTCTAAAGTTAGAATTTTTTTAACTCTAGTGTTAGTGATAGGACCATTAGTAATGGCCCCATTTTGGCCCAAAATTGACTCTAGATTGTGCCTACAACTTCTCCATCCATATTCTAAACCTCTAAAGATTCAATTCCACTCTTTAAATCAATATTTTGCTCAAGATTTGAGCCTTTCTTATTAGCCTCAATTCACCTATTGCTTGTAGCTTGGTCCTTCATATGAGGCAAATACTTCATAATTTACTAATAAATCATTTTTAAAGAATGGATCAAAGGCCTTTTCCTATATTTTAGCATCTTATATTTATCATTTTATGCTTATTTACTTACATTCTATACTTCAAATTTACTCTCTTTGCCATACTACATTTGATACTTATTAGTTTTTCAGCATAAAATCCCATTGTTTAGGAAGGGATCCAAGATCCTTCTCTTTACATTGTAGTTTAAATATTTGAATAGTTTGTGTTCTTTACTTAGAGTTTACACTTAGTTTTTTTATTCTATTATTCATAGTCTACTTTATACTTAGGTTACTTTTTTATAATTTATACTTAGTTATTTTTCTCAACAATTTGACCTTACTTTTTCCATTTTTCTCATGCCATTCTTGGTTTATGCATACTAGGCTAAGTCTATATTTTATTGGAGGTTTTGTGCCCATTCATTTTATAATCATTTATATATTAAGAGTTACATTGATTCGAAGACTATTTATGGTTGCATGTTAAGTATTTTGATAGTTAGTTCATGGAGGTATTATTGTGAGAGTGTGAAGAACATTTTTGCAAAAATAGTAAGCGCAAGGGAGGTGATGGTGGTGCGTAGCAGTAGGACAAGTGTGGTAAAGGTGATGTGTAAGGTAGCCAATGACAATGCACAATGGTAGCGACAAGTAAACAGAGCATAAGATGAAACATGGGATAGTAAGAATAATAGACACGATGGTAGTGATATTCAATGGGAAGGATTTTTGTAGTTTGGCATCACCATATGGTAAAACCTATGGCATGGATAACTCCTAGTGGGGTAGTACCACCCCCTTGTAGGCTAGCATAATAATCACACAACTAGTACCTCTATCATAAGGCTAACATGGATCAAATAATAGGGCCTATGTGGCCTCAACAAAAGGACCAACACAGCCTTCCCACATCTTTTTTTTCTTAGGTATTTTTTAAAGTTATATAAAAAAATATTTTATAAATGTTACATGACCTACATGTTTGACTTGGTAGTTAGCATGAATGTGATTAAGAGCTATGTTTAGTAATTTTAAGGTCACAGGTTTGATTTCATGCTCTAATAATTTTTCTTTTTATTTTTTAAAAAAATTCAATTAAATTTTAACATTAAAATTTTAATTTAATTAGGGCACACTTTATGAGAAAATTAAAACATCAATATCTCCCAAACCATAAGTTCGATTAAGATGAAATTGGTACGATTGGAATCATCTCATTAAGTATTACACATTGGATATAGTTTTGGGATCTGAAAACTAAGAAAAATTTTCATATTTTTAAAAGAATAAAGTAACCTTATTTTCCAAATTAGAATTATTAAGTTGATGAATGAGCAACATGTAGGCTTCTAATTAACTTAAGTTTGATTATAAATGATAAATAAACAATGAAATAAGAATTTAATGCATGTATATTTACAATTTCACCACAAGTGTGATGTAGGCCTATCTTCCCACATCATGGTTATACCCTAGTGAGGTTCTAAGGAGAAGGCTAGTACGGTAAACCATCGCAACATTAGCTATTGAGTATTAGTTTCCCTATGAATCTCTTATTAAGAAGCCTTACTAGTTAAATAAGAGTGAGGGGTCTTACAGGTAACTTAACTTATGTTCATTGATTATTGGAATTTAGATAAGGATATGTAATATTGAGTTCTTGGGATTCAAGTGTTTTAGAAATGAAAAAATTTAATAACAAGGTAATGTCCTAGAATACTTAGTTTCGATTTACTATCTTATGAAAAAATTATGAAGGATTATTTAATTAATTCCCTAAGTTCGAACCTAGTAGTTTCAAATCTTAGACAATTAAGGAAAATTTTATCTTTATTATGAAATGGATAAGAGTTACCTAGATCTATATTACTCTTATTTTGTTAGAATCTCCTATAATTGATATACCTTATTAATGTATAGTCATATCCCATTAACTTTTGATCATTGGTATCCAAGAAGTTGTTGAAAAGATATTTTCTTGATTGGCATGGATCATCTTACACATGATATGTATCTAACAAAGATTCATGGTTCATCTACAACTCAAGGTTTACCATTGGATTATAATCGACCATTGTATCTAATTAGCCCTTGGTCATGATTTTCTCTAATACCAATTGTGATATCCCATTGTTGAATGTTAAGGCAAACAAAAAATATATGCAACCTTTGGTATTATGTGTAATGAATGTAATAGGAAAATTGCAAAAGAAAAAGAAAAGGAAACTTTATTAATGTAGAAATAATATATTTGGATCATGCTCTAAGGGTTCTTTTGGATTATATTCTTTCGACATCTATTCCTTAAAGGTAATCTAGCACTACCACCATAGTTAGGTAGGTACCCAACTAAAAGGAATGACTAGTTACCTTCTTGTCCCACTTCACTTGGCACCTGTTACTCATCTTTTCCAACTCCAAAACTACATGCTAATACAACCTTTAATTCCCAAGTATAAATATCTTAGGTCAAATCCCTAAAGGTCTTCTGAAGAGACATGTCTAGTATTATAACATCATTTCATGAAGGATCCTATTATAATAATTACATCATTTGTTACAAAGTAACACCATCTTAGTTTTGAAACAACTTCATTTATGAATTGGAATGTGACTTCCACTCTTGAACATTTGGCAAAAAAAAAAACATTCCAAAATAAATTTAAAAACATCCTTGTAAATACTTGGCCAAAAATAATTCTCTCATTAATTCCAATGTCTTTATCTTACTCATATATCCAACCATGCCACTTATGCTTTTCTTTCAAAATCTTCAATTTGAAATCATATGTTGTGACATAAATTTTGCCATCTTTGAAATAGATACCATTATAAATATGGTAAGCCTTCCATTTATTTTCCCTTCCTAATAATGAAGAATTCAATTTTTAAAAATATCACAAAAATTAGTATCATTAAGATATAATTTGAGAAAATAATCAAAGGTATTTATCTCATTACAAGAATGAGCAACATGATTCTAGATGAAGCATCAACAACCACATTTGATTTTCCACTCATATGCTTCAAAAAAAAAAAACAAAATTCTTGGAGTTACTTGCCTCATTTTATATGCTTAGCAGTTAGTCTTAGAACTCAAGAATTAAAGTGCATTATGATCAGTAATCCAAAGAAATTTAGACCCTAATAAATAGTGTCTCTAATGTTTTATTGCTTAAAGTATAATATATAACCCATTTTCATATATACTATATTTTTTTTCCTAGAGTCATTCAATTTTTAAGAAAATAATGCAATGAGCTCTTTTTTTTTTTTTTTTTTTGAAAGCACACCACCAATAGCAAGCCCACCTACATCCACCTCTACTTTGAAAATTTTGAAGAAATTTAGAATGACCAAAATTGGAGCACTACAAATCTTTTCTTTCGAAGATGGAATAATTTCTCTTTTACATCATCCCATACAAAGCTAAATTCTTCCTCAAATAATATAATGCATGTCATGCAATAGAACTAAAATTTCTAATGAATCTTGTATGATAACCAACCAAACCAAGAAAAGATCTCAACTCTTCCACATATTTAGGTGATGAAAACTCTTTGATTATCTTAAACTTGTTTATCTCCATCTTGACTTGATTCTTGGAAACAACACAACCCAAATAAACAATTTTATTTTTCATGAAATGCCACTTCTTTGCATTGATGATCAATTAAGCCTCATTCAAATTTGAACACACAATTCTCAAGTGTTACACATGCTCATTTAGAGTTATAAATAAGAATGCCATCAAGAATACTATGTAACATTTACTAATTAAATCCTTTTAAAATTCATGTATAAGCTTTATTAATGTTTCTAGAGAATTGGTTCATCCAAAGGGAATTTCTAACCATTCATACAAACCATTACATGTTTTGAATGTTGTTTTTCATCCATCCCCATGTCTAACTCTAATTTGGTGATAACTTCTTTTCAAATAAATCTTAGATGAAATCTTACCATAAGTTAAAACATCATGTATGCCATTCATTTTAGGAATAGAAAATTTGTACTTGATGATTATCTTATTCAAAATCCTAGAATCAATACACATTCTCATCTCATCCATGTCCTTCATAGGAGCTAATATTGTTGGAACAACAGATGGGAAAATGGACGTCTTGATGAAACCATTAGAAAGTAGTTCACTTGTGAATTTTCTTCCTCTTATGTGGAGTCATCCAATAGGCTCTCTTATTTGGGATGGTAGCTTCAAGCATAAAATCAAATTAATGAAAACCATTCCAATCTACCTTTGAACATATAAAAAAAATTTGTGTCAAAGGTTGCACTACTACTAGAAGTTCATTTTGTGGCTCCTTTTAACATGTTTCAATATTAGAAATAATCATAAAACTATGCCTAATTTCTTCATGAGCTTCAACATATTCCTTCTCACTAAGTAAAATTTAAGAAGGATTAGTGAAAACATTTTCTTTATATTGTTGTAATGTCATGAAAATCAATTAGTGTATCTTATCTTTTCTAGGAACTAATCAAATTTTCCTTACACCATCAAATGTAGTTGTGTTATCATGGTTCCAAGATCTACCAAGTATGAAATTAGCACTCTCTATGGGAACAATGTCACATTACACTTGGTGATGAGCAGCAAGGTACCCCTACACTCAACCATACAAATCACAAGCATTCACACATGATCTGATTGAATTCCACGGATGGGACTAGTTGTGGCATCTAGACCGTTATGCTCTAATTATAGTTCATTATCTTCCCACTTGGAATAGTGGTAGCGGTGTCATGTATGGTTTAGTCCAAAGTGAGACATATGATGTTGTTCCTAATTCTATGCTAATCCTGATGACGATAAAAAGATAGATTAATTGAACTAATAAATGATGTAAAATAAGATATAAACTAACCTATGGACGATGAGTATCTGCACTTAATCATCTGTACATGTCTTGGACTTCGTGAGACTACTTCTAGGATTACCAAGTGTATATCACTCACTATGCCAATGATACACTTTTGGATTACCAAGTATCTACACTTAAATGTTTGTGATTAAGGTGTACACATTTCACTTAATAAAAGGAATTGTAAATAACAATAAATGGAAATATTTAACTAAAGGAAGCAATAAATAATTAATAATTAAAAGCAAGAATCATCTAAGTGGATGCTACAATGATGGAAGTAATCTCGATCTTTATTTCCAGTCATGAAACTTGTCCAAGTACATCACACTTGAACAAAGGTTTCATATGATTACAAACATCACATTGCAGGCATGCACTGGGAATGACAAACTTTAAAGAGAAGAAACTGAAAACTAAAACTATCTCCTACATGCTATTAACTACTAACTACTCCCTCATCTGAGTGCCAAAGTATCATATTTATGGACAAACCTAGATGAGGTGACATCAGGTATTTGACGTCAGGGCGTAACAATGGTGTCTCATCATACACCAACAACTAAATGAAAACTCATCCTTGAGTTAAACAAAATGAGGAACAAGTTCTTTATAAAATATTGGTAGATATGGGATTATTGATTGACTTAAATAATGAAAAAAATAATTGACTCTTTGTATGATGCAATGGTGCAGTAAAAAATGGAACACATTGTTACAAAATCAAAATGGGAAAACTCATGTGGTGCCTGGAGATGGTGGCTCTTCCATCAGCTACTTCCCTTTGTTGCCAGGCTACTAAAATTGGTAGTGATTAAGCAAGGCCTACAACTTTTCTTCCTTCATCCTTGGATCATGCACCGTCCAAGCTATTGTGTTGATGTATGCTAGCACCGGTACATCCTAAGGACATAGTAGTTGTGGAAACATTTGATTCACCTTTACATACCATGCCACAAACTATTTTCATTCTTCCTTGAAATCCCTAGCTTTATCTCTAAGCTCATGATAATTTTTCAACCTCTAAGCTAGCTTCAAGGCTACATCTTTTTATCCTTAATAACTGGCCTTGACCACCTTTAACTTTAAGTTTGTCACCTGCAAATTTTGCAAAGCATTGTTCTATACCGCAAACTCTTTCTCATACAATGCATAAGTGGTTGCCACTTGTTTCTCTAGCTCACTTTAGGGACAACCTACTGTTAACATGGCAAGGTTGGCATATCTAAGGTTAGCCAACACCATGCACTCCTTTAGATCCTCTATTTGTAGGTCCTTGTTTTTTACTTTTGCTTACTAGACCAAGGCATAGTTGTTCAAGATGGCTTGCCACTCAAGATTCTGTGTTGATAGGGAGCTGATGTGGGCCTTGGCCATCTTGATTTTCTTTTTGTTGATTTGTTCATACATGCCAACCTAGTTGCGAAAGTGCTCTTTCAATTTTTGATGGTTCTTGACCTCATTTTGCAATTCCCTAATTTCAATGGCTGACTTTTGGTGGATAGCATGGACCTTTTCCATGAAGAGGGTTCTATTGTCTAGGGCCAATCTATTCATATCCTGGTTGATCCTCACTAGTTGTTCTCACAATTGGTGGACACTTTCTTCTAAGATGTTCTTTTGTTTTTTAGCAATGGTTAACCTGGAATTTTCTACAATGAGCTACTTATTTTCCTCTTAGATGGTTGTCAATGCCTTTTTATATGCATGAGATTGTGCATCTACAATAGTGGCATTCCAAACCATCATCTCCTTCTCTTGCTCAACAACTTCTCTCTCCTTTTCTAGCTTGGTGAGCTCCTCTGTCCTAAATTACTCTAGTTGGTTTGGTGCAACAAAATGGATAGGATCCTATTGTTTAGTTTGCAGGGTAGCTAGCCCTTCTTGTAATCTTTGTATCTCGACTTTCACATTTTCTACCCTAATTTCTACCATGACCAGCTTTTCTTTAGTGGTGATGAGATCTAATTGAGCTACAGTGACATCAATGGAGATGTCAAACAAAGTGGTCATTACTTAACCCATTTGCAGTAATCGATCAAGCATGTCCTCATGCACCACAGGAGTTGTCGAAGTCTCAGCCAACATTTGTGCATCTTTGGTTCCAACTAGATCTATCATGGACACAACAAGTACATTGAATGACTCTTTGATATGATCGATGATCACCTCTACTGTGCTTGCTGGATCCTCATGTTGCAGCACCACGACCATGGCACCTTCTCCAGTTTCCAATGTGACTTGGAAGGATGCAACATTCCTAGAGATCTTGTGTGACCATTGGGATTCCTCTCCTCCTGATAGTATTGATATCTCTTCCCACATTGGCTTAGCTGATACAATGGGCTGTACAACACCATCCATGACTCAGAAGAGATTGGCCTCGTCTCTACTTCACAAACTAACTATTTTAGCGATCCTTTACAAATGGCTTATCAAAGGTCTGTAATCTTGTGACAGTGATGGAGCTTTTGCTTGTGGGCATTATTTAGGCTTGTGTTGCTTTTTTGTTCATGGCTCAGCCTCCTTCTCTACTTCTTGTTCATTGCCAAGATCCTTTCTTGGTGGTGCAATTTTTAGGAGTTTAATAAAGGAGGGATGTTGAGCATTCCTAGGGATATCATGAGTATATTCCAAGATCCCAACATGCTTGCACAACTTTCTGATTAAGTAGAGAAATAGAAATGTTGGTCTCCTTAACTTCATTTCTTAAAACTGCCATTGGATTTTAGTGAAGTAATACTAGGGAAGGTTGGCTACAAATTTTTCCATTAAAATGGTACTTCCCTAGCCACATAAGTGGAGATTCAATTGAGCCCCTTTGTGAAAAATAAGTGGTATGTCCTAATCTTGAAGTAGGTTTTGTCCTCCGGAGTCATTTCATTATATGTCTTGTCCTCCTTGTCGTATGCTCGTCTTAGCCATAATTTCTTTATTTTGAGGTTGGATCTAGTTAGCAGGTGAGCAACCTTAGCCCCTTCATTAGGTAGGTTGAGAGCTACAACAATGTCCTTAACTAAATAAGAAATGATCACCTCGCAAATGTTAACAATGGTGCCTTCATCCTTATTATGCTAGAATTGATAGACTTTGCTTAGGTACCATTCACCACTGTCTGCTAGGATGGGCCACGATGGGGATGCCTTAAGTTGTGTCCACACTGCTTTTGAAGCAAACTTCACAAATAGACTGAAGTTTATTTTTACAATGACCAAAGCCAATGTGGATTTTTCCAAGGTCGTAGCAACACAGTTAGGGGGCAACAAGAGATGTTGTCCCTATTTGGGGGCCGGTAGTTCTACTACCTATCCTTAGGTTGATTTCTTGATAGCAAGGGCTTCTTAGTGAATATTGAAGGACTAAGCCTCTTGCTTAGTATGTTCCAGCTATTTTTTGTGCTAACCATGGCCACCACATGGGCGCTTAGCGACTCTCTACGAGGGTTCACCCTAAGCAAATCTCTTTGGGACCATCTGCAATCAAGAAAAAATCAAGTGTTACTAAGGTTATATTTGTTATCATCAATCGATTTATACCTTACTCATAACCTTAGTTCATTAAGTTCATAATGCATATGATTGTAGGGTTAGGAAAATTTTCAAGAAAAATCCCCAAAAAGTGTCTTTCTCCTTTTACAACCCCTTGCAACAGGTTCCTTTTTTGTTATATGTGGCTTAAAATAATGGTTATGGGTTGGAAAAATTGGATTTCTGGCATTATTGTGAGTGATTTTTTATTATAACTCCTAAGGTTTTCAACATTCTTACCCTTATGATACCTTCCGAGCAATAGAAAATTTCAGAAAATTGATGCAAGTTTTGCATGCAAGCATCTTCCCCCTCCTCCCCTCTACCCACAACTATGTTGAACACTCTAGGTTCAAATGGGTTCAAACAGTGAAAAAATTAGAGTGGTGGAGAGCTAAATATCGCAAGTGGAAGATAGATGTGCAGAGCTTTAAGCCATGAGAAAAAATTTCAATAACTCCCCTAGTAGCAAAGGAGGAAAATGAGGTCAAGTGCCATAGGGGTCATATATTTATATTTTTTTTAAGACCCAATGTCAAGTACGCAGTGTTGGGTCTAACCCAATGTCACGTATGCAACATCGGGTCTGACTTCACATCACGTACACAATGTCGAGGTGCAAAAATTTGCATTTCATGGGGTGCTTGAACATAAAAACTGAAGCTCTAGGATTGGTTAGAAGGTTTTTAGGTAAGTTTATCATTCTAGGGTAAGTGAAAAATTAATTTGAGACACTGAAAGTATGATAAGGTGAAGTCATCGATGTGAAAACATTAGAATGAGCAAGAAAAAGGTGTTGAAATCAAGGTTGTGGGACATATAAATATCATGATAAGGGAAAAAATAAAAGGTAACAATTTGAGTGCTTGGAAGGTGAAAAATGATGTGGGTAGGTTAAACAAGTATAAGTCACAAAAGCCACACAAGTGGATCCTCCCCAAAGCAAGCTCTAGCCTATGATGCCCTTGTTTGACCACACCTATAATGTTTGTAAGCACTAAAGGGGTTGAATGCAACATAGACCTATAAAATAAAACACACATGTTAAAACCACCAAATTGAGATAATAACTCTATGATGCATAAAACCACAAGCTATAATTATCCGGACAATGAGATGAGATGGACGATAGAAGGGATTGCAGAAATTGGGACATGAGGTGTTGTACCATGGACTCAATGGAACCTTGTGTGTTATTAATGGTTAAATAACCATGTGTCCTTATTTTCAAGATTCAAACCAAGTCCACACCACATTACAATGACATCGCATTGTTTCATCACACTGATGAACAATAATAAGATAATCAAAGTTGTGAGGAGTGACATCACTTGGTGTTTTGTCCAAGGAAGGAGCTAATTATGGTACTCTTAAAATATTATATATATATTTTTGTTTTTTTTTTTTGGTTCTGAGAAGCCACCAACCTTCAAGCATGGGTACATGTCTTTCCATTGGGAGCAGCAAAAATTTATTTAGTGTCAATTTAAGTTGCTCTTACTTTCATTTTTCATTAGATCTTCAAGGATATAGTTACAACCTTAGCAACATGATAGAAAGAGAATCCACAAATCCCCTTGATGTCACACCCTTCACATTCCATCGTGGCTCTGCACTCTTCTATCTAGACACAATGATTATAAAGTTATTGTCAGTTTGGATGATGGAAAATATTACCATTATGACCAAGGTAAGAACCTCTTATTAATGGAATGAGGGGATGGATGATGTGGTCTCAATGTTCGAATAGTCAATCCCTCATGACTCGACAACATAGAGAAAACCTCACCTCAATGGAAAACGTGATCAATTTATTCACAAGAGAGATTACAAAAGAAAACAAAAACAACAAGTAGAAGAAATTGGAAGAAGTAGGAAAAATTGGATCAAGAAATAGGAAAATGACAAAAAATTGTAAAACAAAAAGATAAAAAGCACTTAAGAATCTTGAAGATTAGAATGGGAGATAACCCCCACTACTAAACATTTGATCGTGGCAAGGATTAATAAGTGAATAAGTAGGATCCATACATGTATGAAACATTGAGAACTATCCATACCTTAGCCATTGGGTGTCAATTGGTGGTATGGTGGCTAGGTAGAAATATTTTTGGTCACACACTTAATTATTATATGTATGGTGGGTTAGGTTTTGAGGTTTGTTAACATTATAGATGGCTGGCCCACGAGTGCACCCTTGATCATAATATTGTATGCATGGATTTGTTTGTCTTCCCACACTATTAGATTCATTGGTTGGATTTGGGATTGGAGTAATGATGGATGGTGGCCCTTGTGTATGATCAGAGAATGTTGGTTGTGACAAGGAAGGTGGTGCACCAAATTGGCATTATGCTAGCTTAGATGACATTTTCTATGTTGCAGTTGAGACCCATTGATATCAACATGTATCTACATATTTGCAATACAAGTGGCATTCAATTGTTGATATTGTGGCACAAAACCTTTCTGTGTCATCGACGATGGCCTATAATGAGGTGGAGTATGAGAATATCAAGGGTAGGATGGATGGTAAGAGGAGCNTAGGTCGTAACCATCATCTTCTTTTGTGGTTGATTCTTTAGCCTCACTTTTGTCAGCCATTTTTTTCATCTATCAAAAAGTGTTCCTAGCTATTTCTTGATTCTATGTCCTTTTTTTATTGTGATCACCTGGCTTGCTATGCATGATCTTCTCTGCCACCATCTCAACAAGAGCTGTGACATTTTCATTTGTCCATTTGGATATCCTATTAAACTTTGCTTCTAGGTCATCATTAGACTCCTTCATTGGCAAGGTTTGTTGTGGAATCACCTTATCAAGAGCAGTTTCATTTTCTTTACTATAGATCTGGACCTCCCTCTATTGAAGAGTTGGATCCCACTAATATTTCTTGACATTCTCCCATTTTTATATCTCTACTTCTTCTTTTGCCACATGCTTGATTAGCTCTTTAATCTAATGGGCTTGGAGCTTGTATACTTACCTTGGGGCATACATCCCAATGATCTCCCTTGTTTCATTAAGAAGCCCATCTATGATGTTGTAAAGTTGCCTTTCCTCAGAGAAACCATGGCTTGGGCATCTATTTAGTAAGGCATAATATCTATCTAAGGCAATGTCAAAGGGTTCATGTTATTCTTGTTTCCACTCTTAGATTTGTCTCCTTAGGTTGGACACTCTTGCATAGGTTTAGTATTTCTTGTTGAATAGTTCCATCATTGTAGACCATCGATAGATGGAATTTGGTCTCAAAAATCTATACCACACTTTAGCTCTATCAATTAGTGTCCTAGAAAAGAGCTTAAGATTTTTCCATCCACTTTCAATGTTGCAGAAAGCATAGGCATCATGGAAGTCTTGTAAATGATGTTGCAGATTCGAATCATAGCCTCCTAAAAATTTAGGAATATTGTTCATGTCAAGCTTAGGTAAGCAACTATTTTTGTGATGCCTGCAAGATATCCTAATGGGCTCTGTGATATGCATTAGGCTTTTAGTGGCCAATAGGGGTTCATCATCATCAAACAAATTATGAGGAAAATTTCTATGTCTATTCACTTGATCATGATGATTGTCTATGTTATGGTGATGTCTTTGAACTTTCCCATGGGTTCAATTTCAATTTTTAGTTTAACCATTTAGTGGAATTTGATGTCCATACCTATGTCCATATTTGTCAGAACTAGAAATTGAAGGGGAAGAGGAAAATGAGGAACTAGAAGAATTGCCATGGCTTCTATGATGTTCCTCAAGGTCCCTTAATTTATCATTTCTAGTTTTCAAGGAGGTCTTACACCTTGAGGTCTTCCCTAGTTCAGGATTTATGTCATCTCCTCCAAGATTGTTTGCTTTAGGTGAATGTAGTCTTTAACTGTCATTAGGGTGGTAATGATCATAAGAAACCCTTGCATAAAATTGGTCACTCCAATTTTCTTCATTTTATATCTCATTAGTTCTCCAATGAATGTGTTCGCTATATAGTGCATTATCACCTTCGTGTGAGAGAGACATTGTTGTTGGTTTATGGTGTGTGTGTGAGGTAATATTTTCTAAAATATATATCATTAATACCATTACAGAAATCGTGTATAATATAACTATTCTAGATAACTAGCACTATCCTTGGCAACAACACCAATGATGAGAAGCGAGGTACCCCTATGCTCAACCATACAAATCATAAGCATTCATGCACGATCCAGTCAAATTCCATGGATGGGACTAGTTGTGGCATCTAGATCGTTATGCTCTAATTATAGTTCACTGTCTTCCCACTTGGACTAGTGGTAGCAGTGTCACATATGATTTAGTCCAAAGGGAGGCATATGATGTTGTTCCTAATTCTATGCTACTCCTAATGATGATAAAAAGATAAATTAATTGAATTAATAAATGATGTAACATAAGATCTAAACTAGCCTATGGGTGATGAGTATCTATGCTTAACCATCCATACATGTCTTGGACTTTGTGAGACTACTTTTGGGATTGCCAAGTGTATGTCACTAGTTATGCCAACAATACACTTCTGGATTACCAAGTATCTACACTTAAACGTTCATGATTAAGGCATATACATTTATCTTAATAACAGGAACAATAAATAACAATAAATGGAAATATTTAACTAAAGGAAGTAGTAAATAATTAATCATTAAAAGCAACAATAATCTAAGTGGATGCTGCAACAATGAGAGTAATCCCAATCTTTATTGCCAATATGAAACGTTTCCAAATACGTCACACTCAAACAAAGGTGTCATACGATTACAAACATCACATTGCGAGCATGCACTAGGAATGACAAACTTTAAAGAGAAGAAACTGTAAACTAAAACTATCTCCTACATGCTATTGGCTATTGACTACTCCCTCATCTAAGTGCCCAAGTGTCATATTTATAGACAAACCCAGATGAGGTGATGTCGGGTATCCAACATCACTTATTGGCTTCAACGTTGAGTACACGATGTCGAGGCTCTGACATCCCATATCCAACGTTGAGGCCTAACAATGATGTCTCATTACTTGGTCTCTTAAAAAATCAATCTTTAAACATGAAATTTATCTCCCATTTACTTCTTGAAAATGATCTCTAGAGAGCCAATACACTATAAGGATCAAGATAGGGAAATTTTTTTAATTCAAGTTTAGCAACTACCTTGGAAGAAATAACATTAGTTTGGGCATTAGCATTTATCAATTGCAAATCCACTTACCACTAAAAAGAGACCTAGCCCAAATTCTAAAGAGCATTTTTCTTAAGGGATCCTTATTGACATTGACATTCTCCATAGAATAATTGATTTTAGTCACATATTTAATTATAAATACATTAGGATTACCTTCATTAAGACTTAACCTTCTTCAAATTTTGAAGTTTCTTGCCCTTTGAAGCTTCGGATTTCTTACACTATCATTGATTGTGTTCCATCTTTTCAAAATTAAAGCAATGAACCATTGAAGCATTGTCATTCTCTTAATCTTTTTCCTTGGAATTGTCTTCTTTGAAATCTTGGCCTTTCTAGTTCTTCTCTTGCTTTTCATATGAATCTTCTTTGGCATTCCCTTTCTCATTTTTAGAAGCCCTGAATTCTCTAACCTTAGAAGTACTGGGACCTCTACTATAGTCATGAGTTTCTTCTCAGCCTTAAGAGCTAAATCAAAAGCCTCATTCAAAGTTTAGGACCCATGGAAGGTAAGCTCTTGCTAATATTCCTTCTTTAATCTACCTAGTAAGTTTGAAGCTTATTTGTATTCATCCCATTGAACTTTAGCTTCCTCAAAAGCTTTGTAAAAATCTATATAATATTCCTTTACACTTTTGTCAGCTTATCTCATATAATTCAATCTTTGAATGAAATCTTATCTATGTTTTGTTTTCTCAAATGTTTTCTTGAGCATGAATTGCATAAGAGACTAATTCTTAATTAGAGTTCCATTATTTACAACATAAGCATGAATCTCTTTTTTCCACAAAACTTATGCCATAACTTCAAGCTTTATTTCAACACATGAAACCTTTGGATGGTCTTTTACTTCTTCAAGCTCAAGGTATTTGTTCAACATCTTAAGCCAATAAAGAAAAGAGTTAGTATCTTTCATCCCATTGAAGATCTTCACTTCAACATGGGACAATCTAGAAGCATGTTTGAATGCTCTAGCAAGAGCAAGCTCAATCCCTTCACTTGGATTACCTTAAGAATTTGAAGTAGATTCTTTCTTTTTCTTCCTTGGAAATATGAACTCATGAGACATGTTCTCAACACTTGAAGCATAAGGGACCTCATCCTATTGTTCCTTATCATCTCCAAAGTCTTTATTTTTAAAAGAAATGTCATCTTTAAGATTTGGAATGGATGAATATCTTGACAAAGAACCCTTGAGTTGTTCTCTTGCCTAGATGTCCTTGGTGATGAAGGATGTCCTTTGCTCTCTTCCAACTTCTCAAGTTTGTCAACAATCTACCTAAGGTAATTTCTCATGGCTTCTATGCCTTTGGCTAAAACTTAGATTGTTTTCTTCTTTGGTGCTCAGATGGAAATGACCTAAAGATAATATTTATAAATACCCATAAAGAAATATCAAATAATTAAGAGTACTTACAAATAGAGTTGGAGTACCCAGAAGAAACCAATTAAGAATTACTCAACCCTTCATTGAAATGAGCTCACAGTATATAAACCCTAGCTAACTCAAGCTAATGGGTGTTGTAAAACATATTTATTTTCAATATCCAAAACAATTGATCCAATTAATTATCAAAAGGAGTTTTCAAAACCTTGATGCAGTTAAAAATAACAATAATAAAATTGCAAATCAAGATGATGATCTTAGAAGAGTGATTTCCTTATGTTGATGATGAAGGTTCTTCACTTAAATTGAATTGTCTTTGAAATCAAGAATTCACAATTCAAGCTCACTTAAGAGTACAAAATGTCTAATCAAAGATTAATTAAATAAGAAAAAGATAGAGAACTTCATTCTTACTCAATGAAATGGAATATAATGCATAATTGGAAACATACCACAATCCAAGAATAAATAATCAAATAATCAAATCCTCATTCAACTCTCACAACACAAGTAAGACCATCAAGAGGATGATCACTCAACCACAAAACTCAAAATGCTTAAGGAGAGCTATAATAAACTCACACTCACTTCTTAAGCTTAGCACCCTAACATGGCATACTTATGTTGCCTACATTCTTTTCTAGTCATTGGAGTGACTCTTGGCCTTCCATGATCATTGGTCTTTCCTTTAAAGTTCATGATATTTTTTTCAAAAATTACTTTTCTACAAACTATGAGTGATTGTGGCTCATACCTACATCACAATCCCATACTAGAGTGATGGGATGCGATATCGCATGGGCCGCGATATCACGACGTTTCCTGCGATATCGCAGTTTGTCGCCATTTCTATAAATAGGAGGCGGCTCTCCCTTGTTTCTCCATCTAGATCTAGACCTTAGCCAAACTCTTGCAATTTTTCCATTCTAGAGTTAGAGTAATTTCCATGTGCCCGCAGTAGGAGTCCCAAAGTG
>MNCI01033153.1:45093-70543 GCA_015680685.1 Gnetum montanum
GGGGCACCTTGCCACTCATCATTGGCGTTGTTGCCGAGGACTAAGTTGTTTGTGCACTAAGTAGAACATAGGAAATCATCCACATCGTTGGGAAGCTTAAACGAACCCTTAGGGTTAATTAGAAGAAAATTTAAACAACGGTCAATAGCACACCAACAAGATAATAATGTCTTCTTCTTCTCATAAAAGCACTTCACCACCTAGGGATCACACAAGAGACAGTCAGCGGCACAACATACATAACCAAGAACCGCTAGTTCCTCAATAGCATCGGGTAGTGTATACTCATCTCGATGAGTATATACCCGATTTTACCTTTATCCTACACCAAGATGAACAACTGTGTTGGAGAGACCTGCAAGGTAATATAGTGTTACCTCCAGATCGGGTAGTCCCTAACATGCTCCTTCGTGCTCTTGCACGTATAAGCATGACAGAATTATACACTGAATATGTTGCAGAAGATTATGACATAAGGGATCACCATCCCATAGCAGTGCAATGTCTAAGGGACTTGCGGCATGAGAGTTATCACACATTATTGAAGGGCAAAGGACCCCGCAACGCTTCACCTGTTATAAGAGAAGTTAAGGGTGGTGAACCTATCTCAATAGGTTCTCCACAAAATGATGTTCCCCATCGCTCCATGATACCCAACCCTGATTCTGATTCCCATGAACACCAAGTGTTCGATGAGGGAACACAAACACATGACAAAGGTGGAAAATTTGATCATCATCACGATCGGGGCCGTAGCCACGGAAGAGAAGGTAAGAAACATCGTCATGGTGATGGTTCCTCTTCTTCTTCCTCTTCATCACATCATTCACCCTCTCCTTCCACATCAGGATGCAATCACAAAGAGCACAACCGTGAGGATAAGGGTAAGGATAAGCAAAATGAGAACCCTCAAAGAGAGAGTTGAGAGCGAGGACGAGGGCATTCTATAGAGTCAAGGCATGAAAGAAGGGAAAGTAGGGAGCCACGTAGGCATCATAGATGTCATGAGAGAGATGATCATGATGAACCCCTACTTGCCACCCGAAGTATGTTAGATATTATGGAGGCCGTTAGAATACCTACAAGGCACCAAAAAGATAGCTGGATCAAGAGAATAGACATGAATAATATCCCACGATTTGAGGGGGGATACAATGCTGATCCGCAAAACCACTTACAGGCATTCCACAATGCTTGTGCCTTGTAGAATATTGAAAACGAGTGCTAGAAGTTAAAGTTGTTCCCTAGGACACTCATAAAATAAGTGGAAAGTTGGTACCGGTCTTTAGAGCCGAAAACCATTAGGAGGTGGAGTACAATGCTAGAATTATTTAACGATAAATACCAAACGTACTCCAGAGTGTCCAACTTGCGTAAGTAGATCTAAGGATGGAAGCAGGGTAATCAAAAATCCTTGGATGCTACCATGGGCCGATATTATGCATTACTACATCATTGCCTAGGCCATGGTAATGCACAACGGGATCAACTCCACTACTTCGTAGATGCGCTAAGACATGAAACTAGGAGAACCCTTGGAACATATGCCCAAGAGATATTAACTAAACTTAGGTCCCACAAAGTTCATAGATTGTTGGACCAAGTAACTAAGGAAGAATGAGAGCTATGGAAAAGAGAAAGCGTGGAAGAGTACAACCGCGATCCTTCCCTCTGAAAGAGAGGAGTGAGAATCTACGATGAGGAAGATGAGTCACCACTCGAAAAGTTGGTGAATAGAAAAACCTTGATGCTTCAGAAATTAACAACAGAAGTATCGGCTAAGGTAGATCAAATATGGAGCTCCTTAGATAGTAAAATTGAAACTGTCCTAAAAATTGTAGAGGAGTCTAAGGAGGAGTGAAGTAGTGATCATGATAAGAAAAAGCGGAGAGATTCAAACCATGCACGTAGATAGGTTAAGGGAAAAATGACTATCTCTGATGGTTGTGGACTCTGATATAGACAATGACGGTGGATGTGAGATCTGTCAATATGACCATCCTAAGGGATGTTGCCCAATAATCTCACATCTACAAGAGTTTGGGGTGTATGCACTCAACCCAAGACTTAACAAACAGCAAATACCCCGAAGGTTACCTTATCCCCAAGGTAACCCAAGGCAGTTCCACCAACCGTTAACATATTATCCCAGTGAAAATCCACCACAACCTATCGGGCAACACCAGTAGTGGCAACACCCACAGTCATGGATGATGCCACCGCCTAGGCAACAATACCCTTACCGGCAACCAGACTCGTATGGCTATTACGTGCAGCAGCCAATTTCTCCCAGTGACTCTATGGGTCACGTAACCCCACGACGTCACTACCAAGTTCAAGAGTAGTTTAGGACTCCTTCTCCTAATGGGGACACACCACATACATACCATCCTCAGAATCCATCTGCATCTTTTACGCCAATAGTTCCACTACCACCCACTCCAATGATGCAAGGGGAACTCCCCACTCAACCACAGCAACGTAATGCTACGAGAGCTATAAACCTTCAACCCGCTGCTGGTTCTGACAACCACATGAAGAGAAGACCTTTCTTCAGAACCAAAAGCCCAAACAAGCTCTCACAACCACAAGCGGTTGAGTCTGTGTACGCTCCTCCAACAAATAAGGCTTTGGAGCTCCCTTCAAACCAACAACAGAGCTCAACGCACACAGTTATGGTAACACATACCGTTACTGACTGGATCAAGGTGGGCCATCTTCCCAAGAAATTATCTAACCCTGGAAGCCCCCTAATTTATCTCCAAGTCACTGGGAATGAACCTCATAAGGCTCTTATTGACTCAGGTTCCGGAGTCAACTTAATCTCACGAGCAATGTATAAAGCCAGGAACCTGCCTCCGCTCAAGAAGAGAAATATTCAACTAGAGCTGGTTGACCAGTCCATCACTATTCCTTGGGATTGGTGAAGGATATCATTACCACTGTGTGTGGTTGGTCATACCTAGTTGATTTCCTAGTGATAGAAGTCAACAGTAACAAACAGGGCTTCCCAATTATAATGGGGAGGGCATGGCTCAGCACCATCAACGCATGCCTAGAAATCTGCGATCTTTCCTTGGAAATATCTAAGGAAAACATTTATTAAAAGATCAAGAAGAAGAAATTTACATGCATTACATATAGTGACTTAGAGGGTGATGACATGGAGGAATGCTCAGCATCTCCTGCATGCAACTAGTGTGCCCAAGAAACTCAGATGCAAAGGTACCTATATGTAGCAACCACATAACAAGAGAACACCTAGTCGTTGACAACTAATCAAGAGAGTAGCCCACCAACATGCATGGAACGAACTGGGGGAACAACTTGCACCCACAACAAAAGCATAGATACATTGGAATAAGAGCGTCGCCAACTTCCAACCCTTAACCTGAAAACATCAATTGGGAGAAGTTGGACACTTTTAAGAAATTCAAACAAAAATTCATTACTTTGGATCTCTCCCTTTCAATTCAATCATGGGGGAGATGGCCACCTATGCTGATCATTCGGGGCCCTCAGTTCTTTTAAGTATTTGTTTTACATGTTTTTTTTGCACATTTTTTTTTTACAAATTTCTTCAACTTTTCTTGTTTTTTTTACAACATCGTTTATACTTTTTCTTTTATTTTTGTGTGTGTCTTATCCATTTTGTTAAGTTTTTCACATAATAAGTGCTCTTAATGATGGTATAAACTGTTTTCTATCGGTTGGTAATGTTTGGTTTTTACCTTTAAGTTACGATGTTGATACTAAGCTATGGTTCTTTTGATATAGCAGACAATGAGTTCACTTCATCCATACATCCATAAATTTCTATGGTCTCTCTTGGCTTGAAAATGTACAGTCCCTTTCTAAATAAGAACTATCAATGAATCGGTGACTGAGCATTTCTCAAACTAAGGAATGACTCAAGGATTGAACAGGGTGTGACTTCAAGGGGACTTGATGCATTTGTGTTGTCCATTCTCTTGAGTGCTTGGATGTTTTATTTTTGAGTTCTCTTACCATTCTAACATTGCTCCATCATCGGGAAGCTGAGAAAATAAAAATAACAAAGTCTTTGCATGGTGTGGTTCTTACCTATAAACAAAAAAAAATAGTGAGAATTCAAAGCACACCCCTTAGACGAAATACTCATTTGTGCTACAAGCACTAGTTATAGAACTAAAATAAACATGTTTCCTCTAACTAAGGCCCTTCTCGCTTCCCATTCTCTCCTCCTTTGTTTCATCGGAATGGTGGTGGCTCTTTGGTGAAGGCATTCCTGTTACTTCAAGTGGATGGATTGGCCGAATGCATTAATGTGAAGTCACTGGATGTGGTTTGTTGAGGCCGGACTTGGAATGAGATCTACTAATTCAAATTAATCATTAAATACACAAGGGGTTGTACACCACCTTGTTCTTGAGACCATTCTCCTCTTTCCATCCTTCTTTCCCCATCTATCACCTCATTGCCGGTTGTATCAGTAGTCCATATCTTGGTGGATGCATTGTATTCTTGTTGGAAAATTCTTGTGGTTAAGACTTTAACTCTTGTTCCAAATGACATTCCTAGAGCCTACAAACTCTTTGAATGTGGGATTGTCAGGGCATTAAGGGCATGAGCCTTCTTTGGGGAGGACCCACTGGCATTCCTTTTTGGTGCACCAGTTAAATTCTTTCCCTTAACATTGTTGTAATCGACTCTATTTTATTCATTTCCATCTTGACATCCATTTAACCAACGTTACATTTGTCTCCTTTTCTCAATCTTTCTTATTCCTTTTCTTTCTCCATTCTATCGCTACCGGAGGATCGCTCTTAGTCATGGGGATCCTGACCCAATTTTTTTCGATTTTCTCCTAACCCCTACACCTTCGGTAGTCACCCATATTATATCTCCAGAATCTGCAATCAGTCATACCACATCTTAGCCAATGGACCTTTCATCGAAGCAAGGTATCAACTGCATTGTGATTCATTTACCCTTGCTAATATAAGATTATGTTGTGTGTGCAGATGGCAATCATGCAACAATGGATTGTATTTGGAGGGAACACTTGGAATGGATCAGTACTTGAAACACCACTAATTTCGGCCCAGCACTTTGAAACGAGGATAACCTAAGCCCTCCTCAAAATTCGGGAGGCAAAAATGGACTAAGGCATTGAGCTCACAACCAGCCTGCCCAAGGTAGTTTGCTCACCCTTAGTATGAGTAACTCCAAACAACGTCAAAATCAAATTCAAAGTGTAGGGCACACTGTGGTCACGCTGTAGCGTGAGTGCAACATGACCAACTTTCACAGTCTCCAAACTGAGTCGAAATGACTTGGTTTCAAATGTCCAAGCCATCCTTGGGCTCAGCATTGACAATCTCCAACTTCAAACTCTAGCCTCCAGAAAATTTAGTTTCAATGTTCAAAAATTGTAGTTTCTACAGGTCACGCTATGGTCACGCTGCAGCGTGACCTCCAACGTGACCTACTCCAAGTGACTCAAAACCAGACACATTCAAGCTGAAAATTTCACATTTCAAATCACCCTCAATGTCACAAGGCAGGCAGCAGCCACACTTTAAGAATTAGGCTTTGAAATTTAAATTTGATGTTAAAAGGTCTCATTTTCCTCACTCATGCTGAAGGTCACGTTGGACGTGAGTGCAGCATACACACGCTGCAGCGTACACATGCTGGCATGCTAGGGATGCTAGGACTCATACTGGAGATCACGCTGGGTGTAAGTGCAATTCATGTTGAAGCTCAACTCAGCTCATGCTGGAGGCTTTAGAAAAAAAAAAGAAACACCTCAAATAGCCATGGAACCTCTCAAATCAACATCCTACAGCAGTCGATTCAGGGACCAAGAATTTTCAAGCGATCCGGAGTCAATCCCTTTGATTTTATTTGTAAAGTTTCTTCATTTGTAGGAATGTTAAGCCCTCATAGTCTAAATTGTATGTACTCCCATGGGATTAAGTAATCCACGAGTTGTAAAATGCAATGTACCTGGTCAAGAACGTAGCTTGCCGACACACATCCAACTCATGCACAACTGTCCACTAGACACGTGTCACTTGATTCATTTTTCTCTCATCCCTCAGCCATTGATTCCATTCTTGAATTCCGCACCTGAGCCCGACCCAGCCCTATAAATACCCTGTCAATTCACATAAACCATGGGGGGTAATTTTTGAGTTAAAAAGCTTAAGAAACTTAGAGCAGCAATCCTTGGGTGCTCGACACACTCTAACTCCTAACATCCAAGCATTTTTGAAAACACATCACATCACATTGCTTGGGGCTTGGCTCTTGACCTACCATCCACACGTGTAGCTACGCTTTGACCGGTGCACATCTTTTCTATGCAATACAATACAGTTCATTATTGCCTACCATTTACATTGTTTGCTCTATTTACGCTCTGTTTAAAATACATTTCTGCATACGTTCTATTTAAATTACATGAGCCATTATTTACATTTTGAATATCAATTTATGATAACCCAACACAAGCCGTAGTTTACGCTCGGGGAAGTCCTTGGTTGATTTGCGTGTAGACCATCCAAGGCACTCTGCCTTCGTTTCCTTTTCTAGCTTGCCCTCATGCAAAGGTAGGGTTAGCTGTGTCTGCCCGATGATCTTTTGGTGTTTGTTTTCCCTTCCAGCCTTGCACCGATGATTTAAGTTAGTACAGTAAATTGGTGCTAGAAGAAGGGCCAACTTGTTGTCTGTCGAAACGTTGACCATGCTACCGGTCTAAACAAAGTGTCGATTAAAGCCTAGCCAGTTTACACACGCTAGCTTAACTCACCCATCTTGTCTATCCTACCTCACGTTGCAGTACTCACGCTGCAGTCTACTCATGTCACTACTTTGTCTCTCACGCTGCAGACGCCTATTAAGACACGCTACCTGTTGGTTAAGCTGCTTGTTGGTCATGCTGCCTGTCAAGACACGCTACTTGTTGGTTACGCTACTTGTCAGGACACAGTGCTTTTGATGACACGTTGTCTGTCACGCCGCAACTACTTCTCACGTAGTTAGTCAAGCTATTGTTAGGCACACTGCAGTCACTCACGGTCAACTCGTCTAGCCCAACTTACTCACGTTCATTATGGAATCTTTCCAAACCAACCCAGCAATGCTGCCGATCTCAGACTTTGGGGCTGAAACCTCAAACCCTATGACTGCCATGGAATCCATAACTGTTATTGAACAGGCAAATCCCCAAGGCCCTACATGCTAGTTGCTCAGGCTACAGGGGAAAGGCCCTACTTATGCGACTCTTACACCCAAACAGTATAACTTCATCTGTGTTAAAATCCAAGCCAACTTACCTATCGACCATATAGAGAGGGAAGCGAGGCAAGAATATGAATTTATTCACAAATGAGGATGTGAGTTCATCCCTTCAGCATTTGACATAATCCCGCTATCTAAAAACCATCATAAAATCATATCCCAGCTTCTTATGGCAAGAAGTCAAGCCTTACAACTACCTCCAATAGAGCCTCAAGATGAGGAAGATGACTTTGCAGCCCAATCTGAACATGGAGATTCCTATCACACTGTCAGTCCCCATGCCTATACAAACCCATTATTCCACCCTTTTCTAGAAGAAAATGTGCTTCCTCCTTCATCCATAAACACTCGAGCCCCAGTCTCCCGACAAGAGGTACCTGCTTCCATTCCTATCTTCTCCGTACGCAATAATATTCACTTTGATGCGTCCACTTCCATCATTCCTCCATAATTACAATCCCAACAACTCCCTCCCCAAACTAACGCAGGGTCAATCTTTTGACCCCAAGTAATTGGGATGCCATTGGTCATACCAGCTTCCACATGCATCCATTACATACCTCAGGTACAGATCCACGGAGCACCAGTGATTACTCCAACCCAACAAGTTCAAGGTGTTACTTCACAACTTGTGGCTAGGAAATGGGTTCCATTGGCTATAGTCTTAGTCCCAAATACTATCCCACCGCAAAAAACGTTAGCCTAACAACCTCTCTTTCCACAAACAATGCAACAACTGAATCATTATCAACCATAATCCGCTCAATCCATTGGTCTACCTACTGCCCAAGAATGGGCAAACACACACAAAATGATGCACTCGTTGGTAGAAGAATTAAAATGCCTTAAAACTGTGAACACTGAGGAAGTCAAGGTACTAGATTTCTATCAAGATGATCTAATTGATCCCTTAGTTCCATCCTTAACCTTTCCAAAGGGAGTCTCATTACCCCAACTGACCAAGTACAATGGAGACGGAGACCTAAATGCCCACCTAGTGACATTTTGACCAAAAAGTCTTTTGCTTCAGGCATGGCCCCACGTAATTTTGGGTATGTTTGCTATGTCCTTAATCAAAAAAGCCTTAGATTGGTACCGAGGTTTACCCCATAGCTCCATATCTTCTCTGGAGGATTTTTTGCACCAGTTTGTCACCTGTTTCAAGTACAATCTAAAACCTGAAGCCACGTTAGATAGCTTGATTTAAATTAAACAAGCGCCATTAGAGCCAGCACAGAAATTTATCCAAAGGTGGAGTGCAACCTTGAATGAACTTCACAAACCCATCCCTAAAACATATCTGCTTACCATCCTTAAGGTAGCTGTGAATGACTTTATTAAGTCAAAGCTTTACTATCTGAAAGCCCACACATTGAGCCAAGAATTCATGCAAATCAAAGATATAGAAGAAGCAAAACAAACCAGTAATGACCCAGCCTACTCAACCTTTAGGAACAAACATACGAGGAAAGATAAATCCAAAACAATGGTAGTAGCAGTGGCCGAAATAGCCCGACCTAATTATCCAGGACAAAAAGGAAAAAAACCTGATATCCCAAACAGCTATGAAAGAACCACACCCACTCCTACACCTGAAAATTCCTCAAATAGAAACAACAACATAGGTCATGCCCATACATTTGAAAGAAAATACCCCACTCAATACACACCATTGCCCATGAAGCCTTCACAATTGCTTGATCAACTTCTAAAGGCTGGGTTAATTCAACATAAACAAATGTCTCCTGCGGCCTCCCAAAGACACGATCGATTTTGTGAATTGGCCAAAAATCCAGCCTTAGTGATAGCCAATGAACCCCCCATTCCAAAAGGCTTTAGGTTGGATAGGTTTTGTGAATATCACCAATGGTGTGGTCGTGGGACTGATTACTGCTTTAAGTTGAAACAGGATATACAACGCATGATTGATAGGGGTGAAGTAGTATTCGACGAGGCAAACCCAGTAAGACCCCAAAACCAATCCATGGGGGTCTACAAGGATCCTCTCAATACCAATGATGCACCATATGTGATTAATACTATCCATGTGGAAGACAGACAAGACGTTCCTCGAAAACCTTTTGTGATTCGCAGACCTTCAAAAAACACACCCACCCCAACACATCCTCAAACCCCTTTCATCATGCGCACATCCCCCACACCACCGAAACCATTCATCATCCATGTACCTCCTTCTGTTGCAGCCACAACCACACCATCTGAAAACCAACCCATTCCCTTTGTGATCCAAGTGCCAAAACGCCCTAATACACAACCCACCTTCGTTCCCCTGCAACCTCTGCGGGAACGTCTTGCTGATAGAATAACAAGAGAATGCTTGGAAAGAGAGAACCATCAACGCAAATTGGGATCACCAAAGCCAACACTACTAAACATTGTTCCCATGGGTCCATCCATTAATGAGCCTAGTACAATTCATCAAAATGAGGATAATGTCACGAGTCATGTCCCAAACCCAGCATCTTTAGCTACTAACATAAAAACCCCTCCACGGGAAATACAAATGCTGGGTCAAATGGACCAAATCTGTACAGACAAGGGTTCCCCAAATGGTAAAGACCTAGCAAATGCGTTGACCTAGGTCACACAAGTTTTGAAACAAAAGAATACTTCTTTAAGCTTGTATGATCTAGTAATGACTTCACCAGTACATCGAGAAGCTCTCGTGCATATGTTAACTTCAGTCCCTGTTAGTCAGGACCTTCCTGCAGATGAACCATCCATTCATGCGGTATTGTCTACACAACCTCAGGAATCGAAGACTACATCCCTAGAGTTTCATGCTAAGGACATTAAGCTAGATGAGAAAACAAGAGAAGTTACTACAACCCCTATGTTCATAACGATACAGGTTAATCATTTCAAGATACATAGGGTGCATGTCGATGATGGTGCGGCAACCAATGTAATACCTTTTCCCATCATCAAAAAACGAGGACTTACTGAACAAATACAGCCCACGACAACTTCTTTCCTAAAATCCTTCAGTGGTTCCCATGTTGGAGTGAAAGGTATGGTTACCTTGGATTTCATAGACGGGGACCAATTCCCCACATCAGCTGAATTCATAGTGGTCGATGAAATGCTAGGATTTAATTTGATCCTAGGACATCCATGGTTGGCTTAACTTAAATTCGTATCCTCACCAATCCATCAGGAAATCCACCTACCTTACAAGGGTGGTGAGATCATCATATATGGAGACACAATAGTACCACCTACTTCCTCACACCCTAGAGTAAATCAAGAATCAGAAATTAAATTCATTGAGCCTAAGCAAAGAAACATGAACATACTTCAAAACATAAACCCAAAGTTAACTCTCAACCCTACTGAAACTGAGGAAACACCACACAACACAAACATAGGCACCATCCCTACTGATCTCTCTTGGTCGAAATTACCCTTTAATATCACTGATGAAGGGGAAGGTGAATATAAGATCTTACCCACATGCCCAACCCCACATGTTAAGCTACAAAGGGTCAAGAAACAACTCAACAAACAAAACTAACTAAAAACTGTCCGAAATGACGTTAAACTGCCAACAAATGTCCCCAATGACATTAAGCTAGCCACGGTCAGAAATGGTCGGTTCTATTTAAAATTTTTTGAAAATGTTACTACCTTTAACCCACCATGGCATAAAATTGGTAATCCTTTCTTTCTTTGATAACAGATGCAACAGTCCATCATGAATTTAAACTGATGTACCCAGCCTGAAATGGCTTTAAACTAGGGCCAACAAGTTACAGATTCATGAACTCCCATCATTTTATATTGAATTTTTGTTTACAAGTTACAAGTTACAATTTAGATTCATGCACGGTCATTGCCTTCTTTTTCAAATATTTACCTTACATTTTGCTTTACATTTTAGAAATTTATGTTACATTTAGTTGCACACATATGTTCACAATATACTTGAGAAAACAAAGAAAAATAATGAAAAAAATAAAAATAACAAAATATATATATACATGGAACATCAAAGTAACGAAGGAATGCAACCATTTTATACCAAAATTAAATATAGGTCATTACATCAGTCTTTATACATTTTATCAAACATCCAAAAATCTAAAAACACTTAACGACTTAAGTCTAGCTAACGCAAAGCTCATGGATGGGGCTGATCCCCAAGATCCTCTTCATCATCCACTCCTGCTCCACTAGGGCCAGCTCCATCATTAACATGTCCCTACAAACAGAAAAGAGAAAACAAAAAAAAAACAGGTAAGAGTAATAAAGCAAATCATAAACACAAAAAAAAATTAGAAAAATGGTAATAATAACAATGAAAACAATAAAATTATACAAAAATAAATGTCATAATAAAACACTCACGAGGAAGGCCCTAAGTTGGTCTCCAAACACTGTAGAATCTCCTTCTTGGGCACATTTGCCCAATCCTCCTCCAAGCCAAGATCAATGCCAACGAGTGCTTTGCCTTTGTCCATCGAGGTCCAAGTAGGATGCTTAAGACAGAACACGCCTGTCGCAGTCTCCCCAGAGGTGGTAGTAATCATTCTCTCTGGAGAGCCCTCCACCTTGGTGCACTCGACAAACCTATCATAAGAAGGCCGCAAACCTAACCCATCAATGAACATCTCCACTTGGTGACGTTCAACTGACTCCTCCTTCAACCATTTCTTATACTGATGCTTGTGGTCCTTTTGGTCTTGGCCCCATTTTTGTACTTTGGCAGCAAAATATTTCCAATCTTGACATTTCCTATTCAATAAATCTATCTGTGCTCTTTGTTCTACTAAGTCCCGTGTAGCCTGCACTTTACTATTTAAAATCATCTAATAACGTGCGTAGGTGATTTCGGATGAGCACCATGTGCTATCACCAGACAACCTAGCAACAACAAATTCATAACAGGATTGGAGATCCATTTTCTCCTCTCTCTCTCTTTTGCTAGTGTCTCCTTTAGTGTGTGAACCTCATACCATAGATACTCAGTCGAATACCTTAAAGTCCAAATTGTCTTGGCATTCTATACAACGTAACCAGAAACCACATCGTAAATCTTTCTTGGGACTTGCTCAATATCCCTTGGCAATTCAAGGAGAGCATCAATGTGGGTAGCTTCAGAAGGATCCCACTAGAGTTTGGTGCCTACAGGTGCACACATAAATTAGTCATGATAAAAAATAAACACGAAGAAAAATAGTAAAACCATACACTTAGCATGACATGTAATGTACACACACCTAGTTCAGGATGAGCTTCTTGTAAGCAGGTGACCACCTCATTAACAATTCCCATAACAAAATCCATTTTGCTAGGCATCTCAAGCCATGATCTTAATGGGTCAGTTGATGTGGGACAAGTAGGGGAGGTTTCTTCAATTAGAACCTGTGATCTTGACCACTTCCCAAGATATAGGTGCCTCAGGAATTTTAGCATCTACCCCAAAATAGTTAAAATAGTTAAAAACAACAAAAAAAATCAAAAGACACAGAATATAGATTGAGCTAAAGAGGAACATACCAAAAAGACCTTCACTATCTAGCTTGGGTGGATCACCAAGCTGCAAAGATCTGTCAAAGAAACCATCAAGGACATCCCTTTCATCACTTGAATGCCTAAGTGCATCCAAGGCCTCCGCAAGCTTTGTTCCCATGTTGCTTGTCCCCTCCTCTTCTTGTGGGGCAAGAATTTCTCCTTCGATTCCTTCTTCCTTTTCTTTTCCTTCCTCCTCAGGTATCAGAGCCATGACCTCTCTCTCCTTCTTCATACTTTTCTCTAAAATAACACCAGAACCTTAAAGTTAGTATGATATAGCTCATAGGTACATCCAATAGCATATAAAACAAAGAAAAAAGCAAATATGTAACAATAAAACAAACCACTTACCCTCCACTGAAAATATAAATCGAATCTTCTTTACCCTTGGGGGTCTCACATCTGAAGCAAGCTCCTTTGGACGTTCTTTCCTTTTCACCTGTGCCTTGGACTTTCCAACAGTCTCACTAATTAAGCATTCAGCCCTCTTAACAGATGCGCACAGCCTAGGTGGTTCCAATCCCAAGCTGTCATGGGAATGATGAGAACAGCTGGCCACACCTCCACTAGTAACCGATACAGACTCCTCAATGTCTTCTGGCGGGTCCTGGGATCTAGTGGTGCTATATAAGTGGCATATCCAAGGGCGGGATAGTTGTGAATGGTCTCTCAAAATGTAGTGGTTATCCTCATGAACTACTAGGAATTCAGCAAACTTGCGCAGGTATCCCGCAAAGAAGGTAAAGGTGAAGTGGTATTTTGCATGGATGCTTGAACGTAACCTGACGATTTCCCCACGATGGCCAAATCCCAGAAATTATGCCCAATTGTATTGCATGCTTGTCTCCAAAATTGCATGCATCACATGCGCAGACTCGATTCCAAGGTTTCTCCCTTGATAAAGAGATTTGGGGAATGCCGTGCCAAAAGAGGGGATACAAGAAGTTCACTTCCATCAATCGGTTATCCTCTCGCATGGAAAATCCCTTAGGGCCCTTAGACACACCTAACCACTGCTCAAGATCCCTTATGACTTTCCCGTCTTTAGTTTCTTTGTCTACGACTACCGTGGCACCATTCATGGGAACGCCAAAAAGATTGAAAAGAAACTCAATGGTTAGGTGCAATGATACCTTTACTCCCCGAACCCGTGTGGTAAAATGAGAAGCATCACCACTAAAAGAGTCAACAATCGTAACCATATTAGCAGTCGGAACACTAGGAGTCAAGGCTGTAAATAGGTCCATCAAACTCCCACACACAATATTAACCATATTAGCAACACACTAGGAGTGGACAGGTATGACATACAATAGTATGCACACGGAGGGCCAGGAAAAGTGTGTTGCTACTGTTGTAATGACTACAGGAAAGCAACTCCCACACACAAGTTAAAGGATGAGTGGATCTAGGACCCTCAACAGGGCCTCCCTCAACTCTAAAAAGTCCCTCATCAATATCAGTGATAAAGGCTAGCATGTCTTATGTAGACTCGGGCAACACAGTCTCAATAATATCACAAGCCATCTATTCACTTAGATGAGACCATATGACAACATTGAAATTTTGTAGTATAAACGACAAGAATGAACTAGCACCGGGACAGAACCATATTACATGGGGCCCGATTCGCATGTCATAGGGAGGTGTGTCTGGCCCAAGAGAGCCAAACCAAGAAAGTACCCCAATGAGCTCAATGACAAGGAGAGAAGATTTAGGTTCCCTACATATAACCGAAACATTGGGTAAGTAAAAAATCCAAGAACTAACAATAGATCAACATCACATAAAACCAAAAAAATCACATAAACAAATATCACACCCCATGAGACGAGGACACTAACATCTATTTAGTGTAATTTGACGCTTACTGGGGTACATTGAAATCGGTTTCAGAGAAAATCCATGTTTAAATCATTAATTCCAGAAAAAAATGAACAATATAAATAATTTAAAATTTAGAAATCATTGAACATATTGGAAAATTACTTTTCAAAGCAAGGAAAACTTGATACTCACATCACAACCTCTCAAAGGCAACTCACACTAGAAGGTTATTCCAACAAAGTCATGCAGTTCTCCCTCAACACTCATGCTAGGTGCTTACGATCACTATCCATAACCTAGCAATCATATAGCGGCCAATGGAGGAATAGAAAAGAGAACAGGTCTTCCCACCACTAAGTCATGCACCAAGCCAAGTTGGCCTGCAACCAAGTCACGCTGGGCTTTCCCACATTCTAGCTCAATCTGGAACTGCTACTTGTTCTAAAAACCTGTCCACGTTCATGCTGGCCATGTCCTCCTTGAAAAGCCCAGGGGCCAAAATCTCCAAAATTTACAAGTCACGCTGCCCAAGGGCTGAAATCCAAAAATAACAAGTCACGTTGGGTTCTCAAAACAGGTCATGCTTGGTTCTCAAAACAAGTCACCCTGGGCTCTCAAAATAAGTTATGCCTTCCCATCCCACTAGCAACTCACGCTAGGTATTCATCCCCAACACTCATGCTAGCATCCCACATTATAGGTCACGTTAAAACTTGCAACTTCCCTTGGAGCTCTCACCCTTCATTCACACTGCCTGCCATATTGCCAAGTAGAACAGGCCTTCCCAACTCACGCTGAGGCCTAGCCAATCGCTCACGATGCCTCTCTCCGGCACCCATGATGCCTTTCCAGTGAAAACCCTCTCTGTCCTCACTAGTTTCACCTCTTCCATTGCCCATATTCGCACTGCTAAGAATTCAAGAAAAAAACCTTGCTGCCCAGGGACTGAAAATTCAAAAATCAAAATCACGTTGCCAAGGGACTAAAAATTCAAAATTCAAAAATCAAGTCACGCTGCCCAAGGATTCAAAATTCAAAAATAAAGTCACATTGCCCAGGGATTGAAAATTCAAAAATCAAGGCATGCTGAGCTCCCCAAAAATTCAAAATGTGCAGTCACGCTGCCCCTTCGAAATCAAAAAATTACAGTCATATTGGCCATTCTTGCCCCTCTAAAAGTCAAAATTTGGTAGTCACGTTGCCCTTCAAAAATCCAAAATTACACTATTCATTCCCAGCCCCAAAAATTCACAATCACGTTGTTCATTCCCTGCCTTAAATCCAGAAAAATTTGCAAGTAACAACGCCCCTCTAAAAATCCGAAATTTTTGGAGTCACGCTACCCTAGCTTCAAAGTCAAAATTTTTTAGTCACATTACACCCACAAACTCTGCGAAAACCATGCCAAGAAAGCCAAAAACCCCAAAAAACTCAAAACGCCGCAATTCCAAAAGTCCCAAAACCCAAATCATAGCACAAAATCTCACCCTAGGTAACACTGCCAGAGAAAAATTGGGGGCAAAGAATTTACCTGTGTAGGGCCTTCTTCCATGTCAGAATCCTGGCTTGGGGGAGACATTGGAGGAGCTCTTCACTCTCCTCCATGAACGCCAAGGCTACCTACTTCTTTCCCTTACCCCCGGTTGCCTTCCCCTTACCCTTGGCTATCATGGTCATGCTGATGCTGATGCTAACACCTTGGCTCGCACTGCACTCTGGGTAGGTCATGTTGTTCTTCCAAATTCCAGCAACTCACGTTAACAGAAATGAGGCCTCCTATTTCAAAAATTCCCTTTTCTATTCCCCCTAGTAATTTAATTTACTTTATTTAATTTTTTGCCTTTTATTTTAGTTCCTCTTCTTATTTTAATTGCATGTTGTTGTTCAAGCCATCTTTGCCTTGTGCTTGCCTAATATTCCTTCTCATGCCAGCCTCTCAAGATGAAGCCCAAAAAATTCTCATGAAGAAAAGGAGAAAAGTACAGAAAATCAACAACAAAAATACATATAAGCATATATAAACATTTAGGAACAGCGTAAAATTTATAAAACTTTAAAATCCCCACAATCTTATTGTTCACTCAAAAATTTAAAATTTAAAATTTAAAAATAGTGCACATACTCAATCCAAATGACAAGTCAACATTAATGACCCAGTATGGCCCTAAACTGCCATGTGGCCCGGTATGGCCTTAAACTACCACGACTATGTGGTCACGTCTTCTAATTTTTTTGATTACCCTATGTTCATTTACACTTTGTAATTCTCTTGCCAAAGGGGTGTCTCTTACTTTGCTCCCATTTTAAATTGGTAAGAGTGAGCACCATGGCCACCAAGAACATCCTCTCAACATTGTCTCTCAGTGGACCATACGGGGAGGTAGAAAGAGTGATTAACCCAGAATCCTTGGATCTAAATCCATCCACCTATATCGATTTGATAGCCTCCACTCAAGAAACCTCATACTAGCCTAAAAACGTGGCTAAAACTCTAGATCTAGAAGCTAACAATATCACTGAAGATCCTCTAGTTGAAATCCCCATTACCATGGTCAATGGCAGAGCCAGAACATTGAAATTAAGTGCCTTAATAGACTCACAATTCGTAGGTGACATCACCCAAGTGTTAAAAGACAACATAAAAACGTTTGCATGGTCATATATCGACATGCCAAGATTAGATCCCCGAATTGTCCAACACAACATTATCCTTGATGAAAAAATTAAACCAGTAAAACAAAAAGCACAAAAGGTTAGACTCGAAGTGGCGTTAGTAGTCTGTGCTAAAATCACAAAGCTCTACCAAGCCAGTTTCATCTGAGCCGTCGATTATTCCAATTGGGTGTCAAACATTGTTGTAGTTCCTAAGAAGAACAGTAGTATACGCATATGCATCGACTTCCGTGATCTCAATGTAGCCACTATAAAGGATGATTTCCCGTTACCTAGCATTGATCAACTTATTAACATGACTGCTGGGCATGCATTATTGTCCTTCATGGATGGATTTTTAGGATACAATCAAATAAGAATCAATCTGAAACATCAACTTAGGATGACTTTCATGACACCTTGGGGCACATTCTGTTATATGATGATGTCATTTGATCTTAAAAATGTAGGAGCTACATATCAGTGAGCAATGACGTACATATTTAGTGATTACATGCTCAATTTTCTCAATGATTATGTTGACGACATCATGGTCAAATCTAAAACAACTGAACAACATGCAAAAGATCTAGACTTAGTGCTTAAATGTTGTCTCAAATATTACCTTAGACTCAATCCAAAGAAATGCATTTTTGGCGTCAAAATGGGCAAAATGCTTGGTTTCCTAGTCTCTGAAACAAGGATATGGATAGACCCCGATAAGGTTAAAGCAATAACCAATATGCAACCACCAAGAAACCTCACTAAACTACGTGGCCTCCAAGGTAGACTACAATTCATCAGACGCTTTATTGAAAGACTGGTGGATAAGTTGAGTCCCATGCAATGTCTATTATGAAAGAATGTACATTTCCAATGGACTCAACAATGCCAGGAAGCATTTGAGAACATAAAACAAGAGTTGGCTCAACTACCAACTGTTTATCCTCCATAAAGTGATAGACCTTTCGACATCTACCTTGCAACTTCTAATTCCTCCATTGCATCGATGCTTTATCAAAAAAATAAGGATGGAGTCGAAATCCCTATATATTACCTGAGCCATGCATTAATTTCCTATGAACAATGATACAACGATGTAGAAAAATCATGCCTCGCCCTCATCTTCTCCTTGAAGAAATGGCAACATTATCTCTTCCATAATCAGGTTTACATCATTTGCAAGGATAATGTTCTCCGTGCCATCACTAATAACATCTATGAGTTGAATAGGTTAGCTAGGTGGAAAGCGATGATCATAGAGTTTGACTTGCACTATGTTGCTCAATCTTCCACAAAAGGTCAAGCAATAGTCATGCAACTAACCATCTCACAGACGCACAATTGAAAAACAATAAACCCTGAATTCCTAGATGAGAATGTTAATAGTATACACACCGTACCTGATAACTATGAGGCAATCCTCTACTTCAATGGAGCTTCAACCTCTCGAGGAGGAAGTGCTGCACCCATTTTAACATACCCCTATGGAGAAATCCAACCCTTCACGTACAATTTAACCTTTCCTTGCACCAATAATATGGTAGAATATGAAGGTCTTCTTAGAGGCCTTCAAGCAGTGTTAGCTTCAGGAATCTCACACCTTGTAGTTCAAAGGGATTTGCAATTAGTCATTAATCAAATCACTGAGGTTTACGCATGCAAAGCTCTCCATTTGCAACCATATTGTGATTTGACCAAACATTTGATGAGGCAACTAGTAGAAGTGGATATACAACATGTCCCCAGAAGCGAAAACACAATTGCTAACGCATTTGCCACACTAACCTTAAACATGACACCTGAAATGTTCCATGCGCTACTAAGCTCTATAACAAGTTTTGCTGAATCTATAATTAACACGCATGACAAAATGCCTATAGCATTCGTTAGTACAACACACGCAATAGAATGGTATGATGACATAAAAGAATACCTTCTAAGAGGCGAACCACTACAACACTTGACAAATGCTCAAAAGGACATTGTGCGAAAATGCTCCCGACAATATGCTTTAATAGGAGACACCTTGTGTCACAAATCTTACGAAGGTATTCTGCTAATGTGTGTTAGTAGCATTGATGGTCAAATGATCGTAGATCAAGTCCACAAAGGACTTTGTGGAGGGCATATAGCACCCAAAGTAATGGCAACAAAGATTAGGCACTTAGGCTATTACTGACCACACATGGAATATGATTGCATTTCCAAAGTTAGAACATGTGACATTTGCCAAAATCATGGTAATCTACTACATGTGCCACTTAACGAACTACATACAACACAAATCACATGGCCATTCCAAAAATGGGGATTAGACTTAATTGGACCAATAACGCCATCATCCTCTGTAGGACATAGGTTCATTATCACCGCAATTAAATATTTCACAAAGTTTCCCCTTAGGAAGACCATGTCAAAACACATTTGCACTTTCATAATAGAAAATATCATGACTTGTTTTGGTATTCCAATTACCATCATTACTGACAATGGGCCACAGTTCAACAGTGTAGATACTAAAAGCTTTTGTGAAAGCCTAGGTATTAAACATGCATTTTCATCACCTTACTACCCATAGAGCAATGGTCAAGTGGAGGCCACAAACAAAACTATCATCATGGTGCTCAAAAAGATCCTAAATTAGAGCAAGAAACGATGGCATGAGAAATTGGTCTATGCATTGTGGGCATACAGAATGACACATCGAACATCTACAAGTAAAACTCCATATAGTCTTGTATACAGATATGAAGTTGTTTTACCTTTAGAATTGCAGATTCCCTCATTGCGAATAGCTCTCTTCAGCCTCCTCGATGAAAGTTAAAACAATGAATTGCACATTGTTGACCTCGATTCGGTAGAGGAGGAACATGTGCAAACACTTGATCAAATCGAATGGTACCAGAAACAACAGCGGCAATGACACAAACACGATCTGTACAAGCACTCGATCAAAGAAGGAGACTTAGTTCTTAAAACCGTACATGAACACTCAGGTAAATTCTCAGCCAACTGGGAAGGGCCTTACTTAGTTACCAAGGCATACAATAATGGAGCATTCAAACTTGCTTATATGAATAGGAATGAGTTCACTAATCCTACAAATCATTTGTACCTGAAACAGTACTATGTCTGATAAAATTGAGGTACATAATAGTCTTGGCATCATGACTTAAAATTGATACCACAGAACAGTCCTGGCATCATGACTTAAAAATGATACCATAGAACAGTCCTGGCATCATGACTTAAAACTGATACCACAGAACAGTCCTGGCATCGTGACTTAAAATTGATACCACAGAACAGTCCTGGCATCATGACTTAAAACTGATACCACAGAGCTCTATCCGGTATGATGCTAAATTGCCACACCCATTCGCCATGACGTGAAACTAGCACCTAGAGTCCACTAAGACTATAAACTAGCTTACCTCTTCATAGTCCGCTATGACTATAAACTAGCAATGCATCATCTGCTACGATGCTAAACTGGCGCCGTCCAAGGGGTTACGACATGAAACTAACCCGCAACAGTCTACTAAGACTATAAATTGGCAACATCATTGAAGACTAGGCGAAAACTTGAAAAGATGTGTTGTTGCAATTGGCTATACATGTTCCACAAAGACTTGCTACATGATTTGTCTCATGGAAACTAATGAAGCTGATGTTGTTCATAATTCTATTTTCTTTGAAAATTGCACATGGTGACTCCATCTCCTTGTTTAAAGTGCTTGGTTAACCGATTCATTTGTGTTTTTTTTGCCTTCTTGGAGTTGTGTTTGTAGGATGACACTCCTGAGGCGTTCGTGCATAGATGCACTTCATCATGATGACAAGGTATCACATTCTTTTTGATGCACGAAACTAGGTTAATCAATCCGTTCATAAGTACATTCCTAACTCCTAATACATCCCCTATTTCCCCATCATGTCCCAATTATCCTATTCAATTACACCCTTGGATACATTCCACTCAGCTCAAAACTCTTGATACATTGTTGCATACTGTGACTCTCCAAGCAGTTGCGATGCAAAACACATAACACAGTACATGATGCAAAATGCAAATGCTCAAATAGAAGCACGACACAAAAAGAAAACTCTTTTAAAAATACCAAAAAAAAGGAAAATAAGAAACAAAAAAAAAAAAGAAAAATAACAAAAAGGTCAAAGAGAAAAATACACGGAAAAGGTCTTCATGACCCCATTGACATCATAAACAAAAGACTATTGGCCATTCTCATACAAGCCCTAGGTGAGAAGGCAATTGTCTTAAAAAATGGACCCTGAGAGACCATGTTGCACATCATTGTGTGGCTTTAGCTGTTTACAATGGGCCCTGTAAACACTCTTTAAGAGTCTCGTTTCTCCAAAGAACGCACCTCCTATGTCTTGGCTCCTCAAGTCTACTGAACACTGGCTATGGACAAGGACCAATGACATAACTTGTTCACGTGAGAGCATTCCTCTCCCACAATTCCAATAGTAATTATCACCCTTGACCAACTCCTGGCTTCCCTTGGTTACAACCGATCCCCTCCCCTTACATCTCAAACTGCATTTCCCCGATCCCATGTACTTTTGGATATGGTGCGATGACATCCAGCCAAGGGCCAACGAACAATGCTTAGTACTTGGTTGTTCATGGTGTTTTGCACTTCTTTGTTGATGCCTCTTGGGTGGATTCCTCCAGACGTCAACAAAGAGGGACCAATGAAACACCACTAATTTCGGCCCAGCACTTTGAAATGAGGACGACCCAAGCCCTCCCTGGCATTCAGGAGGAAAAATTGGACTAAGGCATTGAGCTCACACCCAGCCTGCCCAAGGCAGTTTGCTCACCCTCAGCATGAGCAACTCCAAACAACGTCAAAATCAAGTTCAAAGTGTAGGGCACGTTGTGGGCATGTTGTGGTCACGCTACAGCATGAGTCCAGCATGACCAACTTTCACAGCCTCCAAACTGAGTCGAAATGACTTGGTTTCGAACGTGCAGGCCATCCTCGAGCTCAACATCGACAATCTCCAACTTTAGACTTTAGCCTCCAGAAAATTTAGTTTCAATGTTCAAAAATTGTAGTTTCTGCAGGTCACATTGTGGTCACGCTACAGCGTGACCTCCAGTGTGACCTACTCCAAGTGACTCAAAACCAGACACATTTAAGCTCAAAATTCCACATTTCAGATCACCCTGAAGGTCACAAGGCAGGCAACAACCACACTTCAAGAATCAGGCTTTGAAATTCAAATTTGGTGTCAAAAGGTCTCATTTCCCTCACTCACGCTGAAGGTCACGCTGGACGTGAGTGTAGCGTACACACACTGGCATGCTGGGACTCATGCTGGAGGTCACGCTAGGTGTGAGTACAACATAAACACAAATGAACTCACGCTGAAGCTCAACTCATCTCACGCTGGAGGCACATCCACTCAGGTTAGAGGCTCTGGAAAAAATAGAAACACCTCAAATAGCCACAGAACCCCTTAAATAGACATCCTATAGCAGTCGATTCAGGGACCAAGAAGTTTCAAGCGAGCCAGAGTCAATCCCTTTGATTTTCTTTGTAAATTTTCTTCATTTGTAGGCATGTCGAGCCCTCACGGTCTAAATTGTATGTACTCCCATGGGCTTGAGTAACCCATGAGTTGTAAAATGTAATGTACCTGGTCAAGAATGTAGCTTGCTGACACACATCCAACTCATGCACAACTGTCCACCGAACATGTGTCACTTGATCCATTTTTCTCTCATCCCTCAGCCGTTGATTTCATTGTTGAATTCCGCACCTAAGCCCGGCCCAGCCCTATAAATACCATATCAATTCACATAAACCATGGGGGGCAATTTTTGAGTTAAATAGCTTAAGAAACTCATAGCAGCAATCCTTGGGTACTTGGCACACTCTAACTTCTAACATCCAAGAACTTTTGAAAACACATCACATCACATCACCTGGGGCTTAGTGCTTGACCTACCATCCACATGTGTAGCTACGCTTTGACCGGTGCACATCTTTTCTATGCAATACAATACAGTTCATTATTTCCTGCCATTTACATTATTTTCTCTGTTTACACTCTGTTTAAAATACATTTCTGCATACGTTCTGTATAAATTTCATGCGCCATTGTTTACATTTCGAACGTTAGTTTATGATAACCCAGCGCAAGCTGTAGTTTACGCTCGGGGAAGTCCTTGGTTGATTTGCGTGCAAATCATCCAAGGCACTCTACCTTCATTTCCTTTTCCAGCTTGCCCTCATGCGAAGGCAAGGTCAGTTGTGTCTACTTGATGATCTTTCGGTGTTTGTTTTCCCTTCCAGCCTTGCATCGACAATTTAGGTCAGTACAGTACTGAAGCAGCTAAGTAAGGAACGAGACTGATGGTGTGCTTATGGATCGACAACAAAAGGCGCAATCCTGGCGTTGGCAGCAGCAAACCTCTTCTCTCTTCTCTCTTCTCTTTTAGCTGCCAAATAAGGCCTAATGTCAAATGTATAAAGTGTTCACTCTTGTTGTCGTGAACACTAGTTTTGTCATGTTCTGTAATGATGATCCATTCACATATCATCCCATTCACCATTAGTTTCATTCATGTCAATAATCCCATACTTTCCCAATATTTTGTAAGGGACTTGAGGACGATTTTTATTCAATCATGGGGGTATGATGGGACGCGATATCGCATCTGCCGCAATATCGTATATGCGATATCGCAGTTCGTCGCCATTTCTATAAATAAGAGGTAGCTCTCCCTTGTTTCTCCATCTAGATCTAGACCTTAGCCAAACTCTGGCAGTTTTTCCATTCCAGAGTTAGAGTAATTTCCATGTGCCCGTAGTAGGAGTCCCAAAGTAAACGGATCTTTATTCAAGCAAATATTGTACCTGAGCACAAGTTTGTGTACAGAAATAAAGACGTACTTTTGGATAAACCTTGCAGTGCATGGACTAAGCTAATTAGGACTTTAATTATTGTTAATTTTTTAAATGCTTTATTAGTTAATTAATCTCTCTCAACCCTCAACACTCCTAGTTAAGTGCATTCAGTACAACTGCTTCAAGCACATGTGTTACACTTGGTAATCCCAGTAACGAATAGCGTTTGGTAATCCCAGAAGGTTGCATTGGTTCAGGGTGTGAACAGAAAGTGGGAACAGATACTGATGCTAGGCATTAGAACTTAGTTAGTTAAAGCTAGTTAGTTAGTCTCTTCACCCTTTCCTCTCTTAGCATAGCTGATAAAACATAAAAGACATAAAAATCACATACCTCAGACTTACTTAACCATACAACCGTGACAAATACAAGTAAGTCTAGGAAGACAACAAACGATTAACCTTAAGTGTTCCATAAGGCGTGTATGCACTTAGTCTGCGGAGTTTGACCAAATCGCGTGTGTAATGCTCGCATTCGTATGGTTGTGTAGGGGTACCTCACCACTCATCATACAGCTTGCAGCTAGCTTACACTAGTAAAATTTTTCTCTGCTAGCTACAATTAGTTGTGACCTACAATCTTGTTGCTGTGACATCCCTATGACTTACATGGGCTCTAAACTCATTAACTAATGTCAAAAACTTTATTTTCTTACATTTACAATAGACTATGGCTAACTGCAACTCACAGTAGCTTATAATAGCCTACCCAAAACCTCAAAACTCATACAATTAACTCTAAACAAACTCAAAAGAGACTATAATGATTCCTAATGAGACATGAAATTGCTCATATTGCTGGTGGTCACGTTAAGGCACCCACAATAAGGCACCCATGTTATATCATGGGTCGCGATATCGCATATGCGTTATATCATGGGCCGCGATATCGCGTACACGATATCACAATCAGCTGCAATTTCTATAAATAAGAGGCGGCTCTCCCTCATTTCGATCCCAGTTTTAGAGTAGCGAAGCTCTGGCAGTTTGATCCCTCCAGAGTTAGAATTTTTCCCGTGTCTGCCCGCAGTGTGGTGAATGTAATTGTATGGTGTCTTTATTCGAGTGTGCCGTACTTGGACACGCACATGACCGGCAATAAAGATCGAGATTACTTCATCATTGCAGCATTCACTTAGTTTATTTATTTGTTATTTATTTAATTTTATTTATTGCTTTCATAGCGCGGTGTGAGTACGACTT
>MNCI01033153.1:75465-95857 GCA_015680685.1 Gnetum montanum
ATCAATTCCTAACACTTCTAGGACAAATTCAAGATACATGCCATAAGTGGGTTGATGTCCTCAACAAATAGTTTTCATAATTTCTCTTTGAGAGTCTTAAGCTTGTTTAATTTAAAAGAAATCTTATGATGTATGTTTTTGAGAACCTTACATTTTTGGAATCATTTATCTTTAAAGCTTGATTTCTTATTATAAAAAATTGTAGTCTACTATTATTATTTAAGGAGTAATCTTGGAACTTGAATTTTTATTAAAGAATATTTACTCCCAAGATATATAGTCAAATCAGAACTTTATAACTTCGTATTGCCTGTCAAAATCGAACCTAGACTCAAATAAATGAGTTTTGTAAGTAAAAATGTGTTTATTTATTTTAAATTAAATTTCATACCAAACATAATTAGGGAGTATTTCCACACTCATAAAGAGAGCTTGTAGAGATTTTTAATTATCCCCTATACAAAGCTTAATGAGTTGCTTTAGCTCTTTGCTAGCAAAAGAGTGTAAAATTCATTTTCAACAATTTGTTGAAGGGAGCACTTATCTAAGAACCNTAGTGTAAAATTCATTTTCAACAATTTGTTGAAGGGAGCACTTATCTAAGAACCTTGATGAGGAAGAATTTTAAACTCCTATTTATGTTGGTGATCTTGATCTTGATGTACTTTGAATTCTTTTAAATTATTGTCATTTTTGGGTTTAACACTTCTAATTAATTTACAATGAGAACAAAATCGTGTAAATTAGAAGGAAGTGATGTCTAAACATTAGTATGCAATAACTTATGATCGTTCTCTTAGATTACTATATATTTTAAACCAAAAATTATGCTTCTCAAATGGATCAGATCATTTGCCCAAGCTAGACATCTTAGCAACCAAGTGTTCTCTTAAAATACTATATGTTTTAAACTAAAAAAACTATTCTTGTGTAATAGCCCAAATGCATTGAATCCTTTGTCCAAGTTAGACATCTTAACATGGACTAACTATATATTTGCTAAAGGGGCAGAATATGAAATTACCTTGTTACTGCCAAATAATGGTATATGTTACACCTAAAGGATCATTTTCAATTCTCATCTGACTAAGGTGGGGTCTTGTGAGGGGTAGTAAAAGAGTAAAAGCCTACTCTTGTTCAAATAGCTACACCCAAGCTCAAACGTAGGTCCTTGAACTCAAGAAACAAACACCTTACCATCACTCCAAATACTGATCTCTGCACACCTAGATTTTTGCAACTATCAACTTTTGCATCTTCATGTATAATAATAACTCATGATGGTCACACCTCCACACCATCAAGGTCTACAAATTTATAAGCACCACATTTGGCATTGCCTTATCGTAACTATAGTTTTTAATGATACCATCATTGCAATGATGTTTCTCTTTTCTAATTAAAATGTTGGGAAATACTTGCCTTGTCCTTAAAACGTTACATTCTACTTAACTGAGATTATTTCATGTATCAGAATTTTCAGAAAGACACTGAATTCGATTTCCTTTGATAGCACCAAAAATACCATACATTGGTATTGAAATTTCCAAAGCTTTGAATCTCCATATATGCAAATGAGATCTTTGCACTGCAATCTAGAACGGAAAATTTCAATATTCTTTTGCGTTATAAACTGAAGCATGGAAGTTATTCTTTCCGCAAACATCCGTGATTAATCAATAAAGCAGCCCACGAAATCTTCAACAATCCATGGTCAACCGGGCGAAGGATGATGAAAGCTCCACCGACTCCATTTGCCTATCATTTACTCAATTTCTGGTTAAGCTACAGTAACTTGACGTTGGAAGCAGCATATGCCAAGGAAAAAACAAACAAAAGCTGAAAATCAGGAGTAATTCAAAATCATGAAAAAATTTCACAAAAAGATCAAGGATGAAAACGAACACCACTAAAATGAACTTAAAAAACCCAAAGATTAGATACAATGCAAAATCATGAAACATGACATTTTCATATTAGATATAAAAAAATCATTACCATAAAGAAGAATAGTTCATAAAACATTTTAGTATTTAAAGACAAGGATAGCTAAGCTAATTATAGTGTTGGCGTTAATGCTAGTGTTTGTAGTACTACTACCATTAACAACAGCATTAGTAATATCTATATTCCTCTAAACCCTGAAATAATTGTAATATAGGTATACTCTAAGATATTCAGTCCAGTTAGAACTCTATAACTCAACATGACTTGCATAAAAAAGTTTTGAAAGTGTATCACTGGAATTAAACCCAATAAGGAGCTTTCAAATCAAGAGTCTTATTAAGACTAACATCTCATCATTGTAATATTAGATATACCATTGGAGACCTCTCTTAAGGGACTATTACTTTAAGTGATAGTAAGGTGCTTGTCTCTAAAGTAGTAAGAGTTAGGTTCAATGCACCTTGGACACTCATCTTTTGGTTGGGAGTTTGTGGATTCAATTCTTGCCTCTACTTGTGGACATGGTAGCAGTAAAGTAGACTTGTAGTATGATCCTTTTTGTTTGTAAATCACATCTACCTTGTTGTGTGGGTAGGAGTTGTGCTACCAATTCTGAGTTTTCTCTTCAAGAGAAGAAATTAGGTTTTAGTTGTAGCTGTCCTCACTGGACTCACCATGAACCCTCCTTGAACCCGCTATAAAATTAAGTCTTGAGCCTCTGCATGATAACCCTTTTTATTTCCTCATAACCCTTGAGCCTCTTAATGATAACCCTTTTTATTTCCTCATAACCCTTGAGCCTCATGATAACCCTTTTTATGAGACCGGCCTTAGCAGCTCTGTCACGTAAAAGTTAAGGCCGACATTATCATTCTTTCAAACGTTTGAAGTCACGTCAAAGTCAGCAAATCTCTCACTCCAAAAAGGTAATGCCGGCATTATCGTAACGCAGTGGAACAAAAGCAGGGGACCATATTGGCAGGGTTTAGTCATGGACGTTCACTTTACAACTGCTCCACTCGTCGGAATAAATAATTAGCCTATTTTAATGCACATTGAAGCAAAAGATAGTGCAGTTGCTGCATGTCAAATTGTCCATGCATTAAATTTTTTCTTGTTGGGCCGTAAAATGAATCTTTACATAAATTAGAAATGTAAGGTAAACTGTTCAAACCGCCCTAATCTCTGTTCGCTGTGGAAAAAGTAGTGTAATGTTCATGGAGCCATGGCTCAGTAGAGAAAACGACGTTGTTAATTGTAGCATTTCCGCACTCGTAGCATCAACTGTATCAGAGGGCCATGTTGCTTTATAACCTGAAAAAAACCATGCCATATGCCGGCGCTGATAGTGTAGCCTTTTTCCTTTTTCTCTATCATCTTTGATAACATCGCCTTTCAGGCGTTCACTTAGTTCAGTCTAAGTACCCTCTCTCCTTTGAATTAATTTGCTCGCTGGGAGCATGATTTTTTGAATTATTTACTTATGAGAGTTATGTCCGGACCACATGAAACTTGCTTTGAAACAAATGTCATTCTATCTCCTTCCGGACAAGAGAAGCAAATGAAAGAGACAAACTGGATGAAGCAACATATTTCAGAAATTTTTCAAGCAGAGATGTTGTAAGGAACGTATTTAAGAAAAGTGGTTTTGTTAATAAAGCACTTCCTTGATTCTTCCTTTGCTTCAACCTTTTCACATTTTCGAAGATTTCAAGTATCCATTTTAGGACGTGCCAATATTAATTCAAGCAACCAGAACCTGAACAGGAGAAATCATGAAAAATAATTGCTTCTGTAAAGGTGCGTACATCTCTGTTTGTTTATACACTTAATTTTATCGGTAGAGCCGATTCACATTGTAAAATGTCGAGAAGGAGAGCAAAATTTTCTCTCGGTGAACAGCATCGAAAAGCAGAGCAAATTTCCCATGATGTTCAAAACCATAGCAAATTTCTTACGTGGCATCGCAGAGCCTGCACCAGAGAAAGGAAACGGAGAGAGGAAAGATGCGGTGAACCGCGTCTGAATGTTTTGAAAATGTAAAAAGCTTTCAATATTTTGATATCGCGAATCTCCCTTCGCACAAATCTCCTTATTTACCATCCCATTAAATCTAGGAGCTCTGCCATGGTTTTTTGCCCCTTTTTTGACGTCAGAGCACATGCCAGGATTCTGGCACAAGTTGTCAAAAGGGTAGAAAACCAAAACAGCGCCTATCACACCACAGCTATTAGTCTGCAACATTAATTCGAAGAAAGGATAAATACGTTTGACTTCTACACAGTGCTCTGCGGCTTTTTCAACGAATCAAGAGGACATGGCATGGATTTGGTGTGAATCGCGGTGTAACAAGTTAAAACAGTGGTTTATCGTAACTTTTGCTTGACCTTCCTGCTCCCTCTGCGATCCCTGAGAGCACGGATTTCTGTTATTATGTTACGGTGCCCGCCAGCCTAACCAACCGCTACCTCAGCGTTCCACATCGGAATTTGTACTGAAATTGCACGGCTGCATCAGGTGTACCGAGTGCAGCACAAAGTACACAAAACAAGCAACAAGAATTTTCAGGTTTTTTATCTATTTATTTTATAACATGATTTGTCCACGTGCGGACAGGTTTTTTATCTATTTATTTTATAACATGATTTGTCCACGTGCGGACAGGTTTTTTATCTATTTATTTTATAACATGATTTGTCCACGTGCGGACACAAATGCTGCAGCTGCCTCACCATTCGATTTAGGTAACGGATCGATCGATCCAGCAGAAACCATAGCAGGGACGGATTCCTCCCGCGCCCGTTAGAGCTCTCCTCGATATGCTCAGCAGTCGCCATACAAGAAAACTTGCAGTGGCCGGGACAAGGTAGTTTGACTGTAGAGAGCCTCGCAGTCGTCGAAATATGGCGGAAAAGCTCGATATTGCTCAGGATGTCACTGAAGTACGTTTTTCTGTTGGAATCCTATGTAGCGTTTCTTTAGATTTTTGTTTTCTGACATCCAAGTAGAGAAGTAACGCGCCTTTCTGCACAACACTTTCATGTTACTAAACAAGGGAAAATTCATATGCTTTTATCGTTTAACGATTGTTTTTTATGGAGCGGGCAGCTTATAGGACGAACACCAATGGTTTATCTCAACCGTGTTGTGGAAGGCTGTGTTGCAAAGATTGCTGCAAAGCTTGAATGTATGGAGCCCTGCCGTAGCCTGAAAGACAGGTTCTTTTCCTTTCTACCAATCTTTTTTTGGCGAAATGGATATGTATCTTATTCTTTTTAAAAAATTCTGATTCATCTTGTTCTTCTCCGTATAGAATAGGACTCAGCATGATTAACGATGCAGAAGCCAAGGGATTGATTACCCCCGGAAAGGTGAAAACGGTTATCCCGATGCATATTCTTACCATTAACGTGCAAGATGAAGCTTCGTGTTCAGAATGTTCTTTTTTTTTTTAATTTTTAAATAAATTTCTGAAAGGTTGCTTTTGTAACTGATCATAGCACAGCTTGCTTGTTCAATTTGCAGGTCTATCTTTATTTTTCATGAAAATGAAAATGTAATATCTATCAAACAGATCCTATGATCTTCGAACTTAATAAAGCTTAAATTTCAATTTCTAGCGGTTGAAGATTTCTAAGCGGCTATCATTATTCGTGAGAAGTAATTTGGTGAGAGGTCCAAAACGTTTCAATTAAAAACGTTGTTATATGCTGTCCTTTCATAAGCAGAGTGTTCTGGTGGAGCTAACAGGCGGCAACACGGGGATTGGTCTTGCCATGGTAGCTGTAGCAAAGGGTTACAGACTCATCGTAATCATGCCAGATATTTACAGCGTGGAGCGTCGAATTGTATTGCGTGCATTGGGAGCAGAAGTCGTACTCATTGATGCTAAAAAGAGACAAACAGGAATGCTTGAGAAAACGGAGGAAATTGTGAGGAACACACCTGACTCGTTCTTTTTTAACCAGTTTGAGAATCCTGCCAATCCACAGGTTAGTTAAACGGTAAAGGGAAATTCCCATATGCTTCTTTTCGCTTATTTACTAATTTCACATTTTCCTGGAATCTGTTTGGTTAGGCCCATTATGACACTACTGGTCCTGAAATCTGGGAAGATACTGAAGGTAAGGTTGACATAGTAGTGGCTGGAGCTGGAACAGGTGGAACCATCACTGGTGTTGCTCGATTCTTGAAAAGTAAAAATCCAAACATTAAGGTATGCAAATATTAAGCCTTTGTTTAATAGGCGAGTATGTTTACTTTCATCTTTAAGTAGGTGTTGAATTGAGTATGTTTACTTTCATCTTTAAGTAGATTTTGAATTATGTTTTGGTGGCTGGTTTCTTTTTGAAGAATGCAGATTATACACACAGTATCATAAATGTGCTTAAACATAATGACGATGATATTTGGTCGATCCTAGTTGCAAATGTTATTGTTTACACCAAGTTCGTTGGTAGAAATATAAGATGCAGTGCCTCCTGGACTAATGGGGAGTGTTGCAACATAGATTGTATGGAGTGAGTGGAAAATTGTACAAATCGCCCTGAATGTGGTGGCAATATGAGGCATTATTGATCTTCCATACATTTGCTTTCTTAATATTTGTTCGGGCATGTTGGCAGGGTTTTATCCTTTTGCCACTGTGTGATCTTCAGTGGTTGGAACCCGAGTAGGTTTTGTCCATGAACTGAAGGCAGAATAGCATGCACATGTGCAGGAAATAACATAGCCTTTGGCAAATCCTGATCGCCGTTTCATAAACAATATTTTTGTCATGTTTGCTTTTGCATTACTTGACTGAAAACTTGCTGATGTTTTTATAATCATCATATCATTTGGTTGTTGGTTTTATAATTATCATATCATTTGGTTTTTGTTTTCATATATATGTGCTCTAGTGTATTCTGTTATTGCTGATTACACTCTCTCCATTTTAAATAATTGAGATGTATGCTGTTGAGCCAACAGAGAGCAACGTACTCAATGGAGGAAATGCAGGTATCTTCTAGTACCCTGATATGTTCATTCAGGTGTTTCTATTTATTTAACATGTTTACTGTGAAAAAAATTTATGTTTTTCTTCCTTTCTATAATTGTGTAGGGTGTCATAAAATCCAAGGCATTGGTCCTGGCTTTATTCCCGGTACACTAGATGTAGAAATACTTGATGAGGCTATACAGGTATTGTCTTGATTACATTTGGGATTGACCATTTTTTGTGCCATGTTTTGTTTACACTACAATCTATCCTTAAGTTTAAGCTTACTCATACATAAGTAACATTCATTTCCCTTTATATTATTTTATAGGTTAAGCTTAATTTCAATTTATAAAATCCATGAGAAAACTATTTCTTTCTTTTTCGCTCATATGCTTTCCTTTCAATTTCTGAAATATGCCAACATCTGTATCGTCATTACCGTTATTTAATTAAGTTAAGATGACCTGTTACAAGTAGGTGGGATGCTGGTTTTTTCATTTCAAGCTACTTTCTGTACTTTGTTTACATTGCTCACATTGTCCATGATATGTTGTCATTATCATTGATTGCCTTTATCTGATCAATTCAGGGTGAACCATTAAGGTAGGTCAGTGATATACTGTTTTTTCATGGCTAGATAATTCTCAGGGTGACCTATTAGGCAGGTGGGTGATTTTGATACTGGTTTGTCTGGTCACTGTTGTGAATGCATATTTGACCATGGACTGGGTGGAACACATAGACATGGATCAAATGGTTTCCATACGCTTTCATGAATAAGAAATATGCTTTTATTAAAATAAGTCAACATTTGTTTTAAATTAAATAGAAGTATAGTAGGTTTAAGTCCGAAGTTTAATCCAAATGGGTTATATATGCTGAGATACGTGCTATTTTGGGTGCATGGTAGACAAGACCTTCAGGTTCACATTAGCTGTTTAGATTAAATGTTGAAATATAGGTTCTTTTGGTCTTACTTTTTGTTTTTTGTTTTGTTTTTGATAAGCAAGAAAATCTGTTCAACTCTCATTGATGCAAATCAAGATAGGAACTGTTTAAGAAAGAAGCTAGGGTTGGAATTAGTGTCTAAATGCTGACATGCTTTTAGGGAAGATAGATTTTTTATGTGCAATTTAGTAGCTTTATCTTCGTTGAACATTGGTTTAGGACTCTGCACCAAACATCTGTTTTCTGTTTTAGCTTTACAGCTTCTGCATCGGTATTAGATAGCAGTTTGTATTTCTTGTTACATTCCGTGGTAGTCAGCTACTTTGTTAAGTTGATATTTATTTTTCATAATACAAATGTAATGTCTATCTAATAGATTCTTTGGGTCTTCAGGCTTAATAAAACCTCAGTCTCAGTATTTCTAAGTGGGTTTGTTTTGTTTTCTTTAGTTGAGGGCATTGCAATTAAACATGCAAATCCTTGTATTTTTGTGCCAGTCTAGCAGAAATTTTCTTTTACATGTTTAATTTAGTCAGTGCCTTATAATCAGTACCGTGGGTATTAAAAACAAAAATTTTATGATTTTTTAAATGTTGAATTCATACATGAAATTTTCTCTTTTATTTTTTCAGGTTTCCAGTGATGAATCACTTGAAATGGCTAAGCAAATCGCACTTCGAGAAGGGCTGCTTGTAATCTTGAAATTTTTAGATTGCTGTTGAAGTTTTTTTGTTATCTTCATATTGGTTTTTGTTACATTACTTTCATTTTTGTCAGGGTGGAATCTCGTCTGGAGCTGCAACTGCTGCTGCAATCAAAGTGGCCAAAAGGCCTGAAAATGCTGGAAAATTGATTGTTGTAAGTTACTTGGTACCTATTCTCAACAACCTGGTAATCCACATACAACAACAAAAGTAGCTACGTGAGCAAATGATAATATGTAAATGGTGATTCATATATATCAAATTTGTCAAGGATAAAAGCCCATTATTAGATTATTAGATTTTCGATGTCAGGAGGGATGTCCAAAATGCATTAATATTTGTCAGAATATAAATAATTTTGTTGCAAGACTGGCATGGCTAGCTTGACTCCGAGTAGAGTTCATTAAAGGTTGTGTTGCCATGCTGCATATGTTTTGGTGATTTGGGGATTGTTAGATTTTAGGGTGCTGTTGACACTGTATGTTCGTGGAATTCTTGAATTGAGGATTATATATATATATTATGACTTCTTGAATTCATTATCACTTTTATTCTGCTTTCATTTTGCTACTACAGCTTTGGATCTCTGCTGCAACTTTACTCATCATTTGGTGGATTGTAATTGTTATCCTAATTCATGTGCTAACTTACATTATGTTAGGGTTCTTTGTCATCGTGAGCTCTAGTTTCTCTTGATGCAACTGGAAATTTTCCATTGCTCAGTCCTACATGCAACTTGGTTCACATAAATACTACTGCGTCACCGTAGGTCAGCCTTCTCATGCTAGGACTTCTTAACTTTAGAATAGCACTGGCTTCACATCTGCTTTCTTCTTCATGTTTTGTGAGATCTTCACTTTTAACTCACTTCACCCTGCTTACCTTTTTGCTCTCTGGCCAGTTCGTTCACACTTCAGGCTTCTTTAGGATGCTGGGCATTAATTGTGGTTTTGCAGTTCACGAGTATTTATTCATGATTAGTTGCATTATCTTTGATGAGTTGTTTTGCGGGACAATATCTTCAACTCGGACTGGTCTTTTCTTTCGATATCTTCAGGACTGTCTTTTCTTTCTTTTTAACATGGTTCCACATGTGCAACCTATCTAAAACTTTTTTTTAGGGTTCACAACTTATTCAGGTCATGATGTATACGATACTGAAGAATTAATGTTATGAATAAACACAGCAATTGACAAACCAATACATTTGTTCTTAACAATTTGTGGGTTGTTTATGATAAACCAGTGATTGCACACTCAACTCAAGATCATAATCTAACAGGGATGTTAAAGTTTTTTCAAGGAGATTGTTAAGGTAGTCGTAAATATGTAGAGTTAAAATTTGCAAACTGTGTAGCAGTATCTTGTGGTAATGCATTCCCTGAATGCTTTATGCATCAAAGAATAATACTGTCTAAAGAATTAATAAAAGAAGTCGGTATCAAGTAGTAATTTAGAGGGACAACATACATATAGCCATGTATTAAATGAAAATAAAAACTCAACAATCAGTATTGTTTGGTGTCTTGTATCTCTGTTTCTCTTTGAGACCTCTTATATTTCAGAAATGTATTGTTCCTTTAGGAATGGCCCTCGATGTTTATCTTCCCGGAATCTAGGGATTTTCTCGTGCCATAATTTTCGTTACAGATGCACTTTTGCCACCTAACACTTCGCAGATTGCTAGTGATGCTTTCTTTAGTGGCTACATTTTTGTTACTGTCTCCGTGAAAGGGCTAACTTGTTCATGGTAATCATCAAAATTGTTTTGTCAAAGGTTTTAAGATTTGAATTATTTCTTTTAAAAAGATATTATAATACACTTCGCACTTTTAACGTGAAATTTGCCTACTGGAATGTTTCAGGTGATATTGCCAAGTTTTGGGGAGCGATATATATCGACCGAATTGTTTGAATCTCTTAGGGAAGAGTGTGAAAATATGCAAGTTGAAGATTAGCTTCTTCTATGATAAATCTAAATGAATATTGTTGAATTTCATGGAATTGCATAAATGCATCGATGAAATTTAGGCAGAAGATTATAACGGCATTGGACAAACTGGATTATGTATCTCTCTTTTATCATTAATGTTTTTGTTTGCGTCGAATTCTCTAATTTGAAGGTAATTTTAGAAGCTTTCTTTAGTTCTTTTAATACTATGCAATGCAAAGATGCATAAATCATTGGCAGTCCCCTTAATTTACTTTTAAAAAAACTGGCAGAGAATATTTGAAGCTTTAAAAGTTCGTTATGCAAGATCTTAATTTATTCATTTTTTTAATGAAGGGTAGCATTTAAATGATATATAATGTAATAAATAATCCACTTCTTTAAAGGGTCTGACATTAACTTTTTTTTTTAAACAAAATTTTGCATATTTCCAATCCAAATTCCATTATAGTTTTTGAAGAAAAAATTCATCATAAGGTCTTTTGTTGTACCTTTACTTTCACCCACAAGAAAAATGAAAGTTCTCTTCATGGTTAAATCTTGGTTTTTTAATGTGTGCATATAGTTAAATAGTTGTGTTTACATGAGCATGGTATATTTACTTTCACAAGTTCATGAATTTCTTAGTTTTAAACTTACAAATGAAAGGGTTAGCTCTTTATCTTATAAGTATTATATATACTTGATGTTGCTAGTTTGAGTCACATTTTGGATACTTTTACATTATAGTCAAGTTTTACCAAAGTATTGTGTTAGGTAAATGATAAGAAAAGTATTGTATTGGGTAGAGAATATAGGTATATAGCTATTTGTTAGGTGTGAAACGTTGCTATATGTATTGACAATAAAATTATGGAAATGTGTAAAAGCAACTAATGATATCATGTGATAGGATTTACAAGAGATTTAGACAAAAGGTACTATAAATTGAAGTAAAGTAAATTTCCAAAAAGGTTGTAAACCATGTTTATATGGATCTAGAACTTATAAATCAAGTAACACCTAAAAAATTTCAATTTTTACATCTAGAAATTAACATAATATATTCATAGATCATTTTGCCTCATAAGTTGTAAAATGCAAAAGGAAACTATTGGACTCTTTTAAATATTATGTTGCTATACCCAATATATGATTAAGTTAGATAATTTAAAAATATACATCCAATATGTTACATGTACCAATGATTCATAGCCAGTATGAATTACAAGATATATTTTTGCTTGTTGCTAAAAACCAAAGATTTTAATTTTGCTTATATTTTATTAAAAAAATTGACAAAAATAGGTGAATGGGCTATTAAATTCACACATTGGTAACATGAAAAGTAAAATATTTTATTAGGTTTTCCTTAGCCTTAGCACCTTTTGATATTGTATCGTCTCTTGGCAATCTTGTAAAAGATTAACATGAGCATGCCAAAAATTTGTAAGAATGACCTAGTGTAATATAAATATTGCTAGAAAACAAGGTGCATGGAAAATATTCCAAGTAATACACAAATACCAAATAAAAAGCCTTAGGAAGATTTTCCAATAAAAAATTGAAGGAAAAATAAAGAAAAAATAAGTGCGGAAGCCAAAAAGTCATTTTATATAATTCATAATGGTCCAAATAACCCATTAAAAATCTATTTTACCAAAAGAATGGGCAAGGCAAACTTGGTTGCAAGTGATATCTATTGGTCCCTAATCATTTATATAAGTAGGTGACCCTTTCTCTTCATTGTAATGAAAAAAGAATTCTTGTAATGATGAACAAAGAATTGATGATTTCTTTGATATTTTATGATCTAAATAAATAATTTGTTGAATTTGAAGAATTGAAGAATTTTGGTTTCATTCATAGTAATGATAGAGATGTATTGAAAACTAAAGGAAGAGGTAAAGTCTTACTTTAATTGATGATGATGAAATTATTGTTTAAAATGTGTTGTATGTTCCAAAATTAGTATCACCGTTACTTTCAACTAGAAACATAACTAAAAAAGGATGTAAATTTTCACTAAATGATGATGGTCATAATGTTACAAAAGGAGGAAAAGTCGTATTAATATCTTGAAGGTTATCTAACAATAATTATTTTGTTGAAGCCATTTCAACTCACAAATTTGAACATATTCATGTTGCTGACCTCACCTAAATTCAAGCACAAAATGAAGATGATCATGAACAAATTAAAAATGATTATAGCAGCATTTCAATGGTGGATGATGTATTAAAGCCTCAAGTTAAGTCCAAGATGAAGCTTTGCAAAAATATTCAAGAAGAATAAGTTTAAACAACAAATTCTAAAGCACAAAGAAACTCCATAAGGAGAAAGAAGGTAAACATCAAGATGATTGCCAACAAACTTAAAGAGTAGTTGAGGCATGAAAAACTTGAAGATCACACTTCCCATTGTCTTTTAAAGGAGAGACTATTAAAAAATAACATGTTTGGAAAGTGTTCCAAGAAATAAACAATTTTCTAAAATTAAGGCAAAAACCTGAGGATAATTTTCCAATTAAAAATTAAAGTAAAAAATGTAGCAAAAATGAGTGTGAAAGCCCAAAAGTCAAGTTTTATTTAAAAGTTAAATAAAGAGGTTTGATGGGAAGATGTAATTGATAATGGTCATAGATACCCATTAAAAATATATTTTATGCAAAGAATGGGTAAGGAAAGCTTGGTCCTAAGTGATGTATATAGGTCCTTCTCTATTTCTAGAGGTAGATGGCTCTTCCTCACCTTTGTAATAAAGAAAATTTTTCTTGATGATGAATTAAAGCTTTTAATGAATAAATAATTGATCATTCATTTGCCTTTTTTATAATTGAAATAAATAATTTTAACACCAATTCTCATCACTTTGCCTTATTATCTCCAACATTATCACTAGTTTCATCAAGACTATCATGATTTTATAAATAAGCAATATAAGTTTATCCTCAAATTTGTTCTAAGGATTAGGCAATCTATTATCAAAGCTTTTTGAAGAATTTAAAGAATTCTAAACCTAAATAATTTGAAGCTTCTATGGTAGTAGCTTCAACAAAAGTAAAGTTCATGAGTACAAGTAGTCATAATAAAAGAAGGAAATTTCTAATAATGAACATGTTAGAGATTTATGACAATAGTTCTTTTATATGTATAGCCTTATATTACCCACTCAATTATCTTACCTATAAATTATCTATTGTCGTCATTTATTTATCTATACATGTCATTGTTTAATTGTTCATTCATTTCATCATTCAAAAAAGATTACCATTATGATCAATAAAGATAAGAACAATTAGCATTCTTTATTCTAAGTGTCAAAAAAACTAATATGTTGTTATGTATCCTTGAAGCTGCTATGAGTTTTTCACATATTTATCCACTTACAATATTTTAATTTAAATATTAATCTTGACACTAGGGACTAACTAGGCTAACTTTCATCCCCTCCTATCATCAAACCCTTCATTTCTAAAGTAAACCATCATTTTAGTATTTTATACACATAAAAACGTTAACAAATAGCTTTGGGAAAGTGAGGTGTTCCAAATCATTGAAAAGATAATCTAAAGTAATTGACATATTAACATAATTTCTAGTTGAGTTATATTTTCATTTATGTTAGTAAGGGATTGCTTTATTGATTAGAATATGCAGTTTGTAGTTTGCAAGTCACAAGTTCAACTCTAAGGGTATGTAGATCTAATATATCATTATGTTTGCGATAAGTTTTACAAAAGTATATTTTTGTCGTAGCAAGTTGATCCCAAAAAAATATTAATCAAAAGCAAAAAATTCCAAGTACATCACATACTTGACATCAAGTAGAAAACATAAAAAACGATATGAAAATGAAAAGCTTTCCAATTTTGGGAATGTCTACCTAGATGTACAATCTTATAATTGGTACTTTGAAAAAGCAAAAGAAGAAAATTAATTAATAGTGAAGAGAAGCTATTTAGATCCCCTACCATCTCCTTTAACTTTAGTCAAAAGTAATCTTACCTAGTGCCATTCCCAGTGCCTGGTTTTATGCTTGCTACTTGTTACATTACAAGACAACCACTGATGAGCCACGATATCGCATCTACAATATCGAAGCCTTCCAAGTGATATCACGTACATGATATTGGGGCCTACCTCGTTTCCTATAAATAAGAGGCAGGCACACTTGGTTATATAGTTAGTCTTAGTCCCTTACCTAAACTCTTGTCTTTTTCTCTTTCCAGAGATAGAATTATTTCTGAGTGCCCGCAGTAGGAGTCATAAAGTGAACGGATCTTCATTCGAGCATTGTGTACTTGAGCACACCTTGTGTACGGCAATAAAGATGAACTTTGTGATAAACCTTGCAGCATTCAGAATAGATTAGTTAATGTTAATTACTATTACTTAATGTTTTCCTTAGTTAATTAATGTTCTCTCTCTTACCTTGCAACTCTCATAAGTAAGCACACTTAGTACGATCAGTTTGAGCATGTGTGTAACACGTGATAACCCAGTAACAATTAGCATTTGGCAATCCCAGTAGTGCTACATTGGTTTAAGATGTGTATGGCAAGTGAGAACAGATGTTGGTGTTAGGACTAGTTAAAGCATAGTGAAGTAGTTAAATTAGAATTAGTTACTTGGTTATCTCTCTCCTTCCTTTGTAGCACTAGGACATAAAAACTTAAACTATAAAAATCATGTACCTCAACTTTACTTAACCATACAATCATACTATACAAGTAAGCTTGGGAAGACAATGATTGACTAACCCATCATTGTTCCACAAAGGCGTGTAAGCACTTAGTCCTTGGAATTCAACCAGATCGTGCGTGTACACTTGTATTTGTATGGTTGAGCATAGGGATACCAAGCCACTCATCATTGGCACCGTTGTCGAGGAATTTATTGTTTGTATGCTAATTAGAACTTAGGAAATCTTTCTCATCATTGGAACGAACCCTTAGGGTTGGTTACAAAAATATTGATGAGTGGCAAGGTACCCCTACACTTAACCATACGAATACGAGCGTTACATGCACGATCCGGTTGAACCTCATAGNGGTTCAACCGGATCGTGCATGTAACGCTCGTATTCGTATGGTTAAGTGTAGGGGTACCTTGCCACTCATCAATATTTTTGTAACCAACCCTAAGGGTTCGTTCCAATGATGAGAAAGATTTCCTAAGTTCTAATTAGCATACAAACAATAAATTCCTCGACAACGGTGCCAATGATGAGTGGCTTGGTATCCCTATGCTCAACCATACAAATACAAGTGTACACGCACGATCTGGTTGAATTCCAAGGACTAAGTGCTTACACGCCTTTGTGGAACAATNATATATCTAGATGGAGAAAAAGGGAGAGTTGCCTCTTATTTATAGATTTGGCGACGTGCTACGATATCACGTACGCGATATCACAGGGGAAGAAGTAATATCGTGGGGGATGCGTTATCACGGTCACGTCCCATGATACCCCCATGACTGAATAAAAACTTGTCCTTGAGTTCCTTAAAAAATATTGGGAAGGTATGGGATTATTGACTTAAATGGAACTAATGGTGAATGGGATGACATGTGAATGGATCATCATTATAGAACATGACAAAACTGGTGTTCACAACAACAAGAGTGAACACCTTATACATTTGACATTAGGCCTTATTTGGTAGCTGAGAGAGAAGAGAGAAGAGAGAAGAAGTCTGATACTACCAACGCCATGGTTGTGCCTTTCGGTGTCTATCTGTAAGCGCACCCTCCATCTCGTTCCTTGCATAGCTGCTTCAACACTGATCCATTCCAAGTGTTTCCTCTAGATCCAATCCATTGTTGCATGATTGTCATCTGCACACACAACACAGTCTTTATATTAGCAAGGGTAAATGAATCATAATGCAGTTGATACCTTGCTTCGGTGAAAGGTCCATTAGCTGAGTTGTGGTATGGCTGATACGGGTCTGGAGATATAATAGTGGTGACTACCGAAGGTGTAGGGGTTAGGAGAAAATTGAAAAAATTGGTTCAAGACCCCCATGACTAAGGGCAAACCTCCAGTAGCAATAGAATGGAGAAAGAAAAAGAACAAGAAAGATGGAGAAAAAGAGACAACTATAACTTCCATGAAAGGGATGTTAAGATAGAAATGAACAAAATAGTGTGGATTGCAAAAATGTTAAGGGAAAGAAGTTAACTGGTGCACCAAACAGGAATGCCAATGGGTCCTCCCCAAGGTAGGCTCATGCCTTTAATGCCCTAACAATCCCACATTCGAAGAGTCCGTAGGCTTTGGGAATGTCATTTGGAACAAGAGTTAAAGTCTTAACCACAAGAATTTACCAACAAGAAAACAATGCGTCAACCAAAATATACGCTAATGATACAACCGACAATGAGGTGATCAACGGAGAAAGAATGATGGAAAGAAGAGAATGGAATGGAGTCTCAAGAACAAGGTGGTGTATAGCCCCTTGTGTATTTACTGATTAATGTGACTTAGTAGATCCCATTGCAAGTTCGGCCTCAACAAACCACATCTAGTGACTTCGCATTAATACATTCAGCCGATCCATCCTCTTGAAGTAACAAGAATGTCTCCACCAAAGAGTCATCAACATTCCGACAAAGCGAAAGATGAGATAGGAAGCGAGGAAGGGTCTTAGTTAGAGGGAACATTGTGATTTTGAGTTCCATAACCAGTGCTTGTAGCCTAAATGATTATTTTGTCTAAGGGATGTGCTTTGAATTCTCACTATTTTTTTTATGTTTATACGTGAGAACCACACCATGCAAAGACCTTGTTATTTTTATTTGCTCAGCTTCCTGATGATGGAGCAATGTTGGAATGGTAAGAAAACTCAAGAAGAAAACATCCAAGCACCCCAAGAGAATGGCCAACACAAATGCATCAAGCTCCCTTGAAGTCACACCCTTTTTAATCCTTGAGTCCTTCCTTAGTTTGAGAAATGCCCAGTCACCGATTCATTGATAGTTCTTAATTAGAAAGGGACTGTACAGTTCCAAGCCAAGAAAGATCATAGAAATTTTTGGATGTATGGATGAAGTGGACTTATTACTTTCTATATCAAAAGAACCATACCTTAGTATCAACATCATAATCTTAAAGGTAAAAACCAAACATTAGCAACCAATAGAAAATAGTTCATACCATTAATTAATAGCACTTATTGGGTGACGAGCTTAACAAAATGGATAAGACACACACATAAACACATATAAAAGAAAAAGTATGAATGATGTTGTAAAACAAAAATAAGAAAAGTTGAAGAAATTTGTAAAACAAAATTGTGCAAAACAAAAATGTGTAAAACAAATATGTGTAAAACAAAAACTAAAAAGAATTGAGGGCCTCAAATGATCAGTGATGAGTGGCGAGGTACCCCTACACTCAACCATATGAATATGAGCGTAACATGCGTGATTCGGTCAAACTCCATAGACTAAGTGCCTACACACCTCATGGAACACTTAAGGTTAATTATTCGTTGTCTTCCCAAACTTACTTGTAGTTGTCACGGTGTATGATTAAGTAAGTCCAAGGTATATGTTTTTTATTACTTTTTGGTTTTTATCTCTTATGCTGATAAGGTAAAGGGTTGAAGAGACTAATTGAGTAACTTTAACTAACTAACTAAGTCTTAATTAACCTAGCATCAGCATCCGCTCCCACTTACCGTTCACACCCTGAACCGATGCAACCTTGGTTACCAAATGCTAATCGTTGTTGGGATCACCAAGCGTAATGCACGTGCTCGTAGTGGTCATACTGAGGCACTTAACTAGGAGAGAAGGGTTGAGAGAGTTAATTACTAATAAAGTAATTAAATGATAAATAGTAAATAACAATAAATAAAATCCTAATTAGCCTATTCCATGCACTACAACATTTATCCAAGAAGTTCGTCTTTATTTCTGTACACAAACATGTGTTCAGGTACAATATTTTCTTGAATAAAGATCCTTTCACTTTGGAGCTCCTACTTCAAGCACATGGAAAATATTCTATCTTTGGAGGGATCAAACTACTAGAGTTTTGCTACGGTCTAGGCCTAGATTGGAAAACAAGGGAGAGCCGCCTCTTATTTATAAACTTTGCGATGCACCATGATATCACATGGGATGCGATATCACAACGGACACGATATCATAGCCCATGCGATATCGTGTCCCATCATACCCCCATGACTAAATAAAAAATCATCCTCAAGTTTCTTACAAATTATTGGGACGGTATGGGATTATTGACTCAAATGAAACTAATGGGATGACTTGTGAACGGATCATCATTACAAGACAAAACAAAACTGGTGTTCATGACAACAAGAGTGAACACCTTATTACATTGACATCAGGCCTCATTTGGCAGCTGAGAAAGAGAAAGAGAAAGAAGTTTTGCTACTGCCAACACCAAGATTGTGCCTTTTTTTGTCTATCCATAAGTGCGCTATTGATTTTGCTCCTTGCATCGCTGCTTCTAGAACTACTCCATTCCAAGTGTTCACTCTAGATCCAATTCATTGTTGTATGATTGACATCTACACACACAACACAATTTATATTAGCAAGGGTAACTGAATTTTAATGAAGTTGATACCTTGCTGTGGTGAAAGGTCCATTGGCTTAGGTTGTGGTATGGCTGATTACAGATTTGGAGATATAATATTGGTGACTACCGAAGGTGTAGGGGTTAGGAGAAAATCGAAAAAATTGGACCCTGTACCCCCATGACTAATTGCGAACCTCAGGTAGCAATAAAATGGAGAAAGAAAAAGAATAAGAAAGATAGAGAAAAAGAGATAACGATAAGATCAATGAAATGGATGTCAAGATGGAAATGAACAAAATGAATTAGATTGCAAAAATGTTAGGGGAAAGAAGTTAACTAGTGCATCAAAGAGAAATGTCAGTGGGTCCTCCCCAAAGTAGGCTCATGCCCTTAATGCCCTGACAAACCCACATTCAAAGAGTCCGTAGGCTTTGGGAATGTCATTTGGAACAAGATTTAAAGTCTTAACCACAAGAATTTACCAAAAAGAAAACAACGCATCAACTAAAATATATACTAATGATACAATTGGCAATGAGGTGAACAATGGAGAGAAGGGTGGGGAGAAGAGAATGGAATGGAATCCCAAGAACAAGGTGGTGTACATCCCCTTGTGTAGTTTATGATTAATGTGACTCGGAAAATATCATTCCAACTCCAGCCTCAAACAAACCACTTCCAGTGACTTCGCATTAATACATTTGGCCGATCCATCCTCTTGAAGTAACAAGGATGCCTTCACCTAAGAGCCACCACCAGTTCGATGAAACAAGGAGGAGAGAATGGGAAGCGAGAAGGGCCTTAGTTAGAGGGAACATTTTTATTTTAGTTCCATAACCAATGCTTGCAGCCCAAGAAATTATTTCGTCTAAGGGGTGTGCTTGGAATTGTCACTCTTTTTTTGTTTTATGTGTTTATGCGTGAGAATCACACCATGCAAAGACTTTGTTATTTTTATTTTCTCAACTTCCTAATAATTGGGTAATGTCAAAATAGTAAGAAAACTCAAGAAGAAAACATCCAAGCACCCAAGAGAATGGCCAACAAAAATGTATCAAGTTCCCTTGAAGTTACACCCTTTTCAATCCTTGAGTCCTTCCTTAGTTTGAGAAATGCCCAGTCACCTATTCGTTAATGGTTCTTATTATTGAAGGGACTATACATTTCCAAGCTGAGAGAGACCATAGAAACCTGTGGATGTATGGATGAAGTGAACTCATTGCCTACTATATCAAAAGAAACATACCTTAGTATCAACATTGTGACTTAAAGGTAAAAACCAAACATTAGCAATCAATATAAAAATAGTTCATACCATCG